>SNQJ01S0012811.1:58744-85095 GCA_010110895.2 Picea sitchensis
TCCAAGTAGGATTTTCTGGAGGCTTATTTGGTGTAGAAGTTCCCTTTTTGGGTGGCATGTTGTCCAAGTATCACTTTTGAACCTTGATTTTGAGGTGGTTCTGCTAGACAATATTTCTTCTTTTGTATCTCCCAATTTTCGACCCTTCTGGATATGAAACTTTCTTTTATGTATTTATCTGATATTTCTTCTCTGCAATTCCATAGGTCTGATCAAAATTGGATGTGCCAAGTGGAAATTATGGTAACTTCCCTACAACTTGTTGATTTTGGTCCTTTCCATGAGATATCACTTGTATAGCGTGCCCCACACAAAATAATTTATATAAAATTATGAAACTCATACCCAAAATACTATAGACTGTCCATGATCCAATGATTTTAGTCCCACTCAATTTTGATACTCTAGGAATAAGTTATGATTGTTTTACCTGGAACACCTTCTTGAGACTAGTCAATAGGACTAGTCAGATACCCTGTCTTACACAGGGTGTATCTACAAATTTAAGATGACCCAAAATTTGAAATTTTTACCATAGATACCTTACTAATTTCTATGAATAGCCTTCGGATTTCATTGTCTGAAACATTACATAAAATGGTTTATAGCGAAAATTCTGCAATGACTCATTTCAGGATGATTCCAGAGCCCTATCTTGTACACGCTATATCGCCGAAAGTATAAGGCCTCAGGAGATGAAATTTTAACCCAATGTACCTTGATCCATCTACTAAATATCCTCCAAGAAGTTCCTTTTGAAACATTGTAGAAAACATTGTATAGCGAAAATTCCAAGGTGTCTTAGATGTAGCAGCGAAACCCCAAGACCTTGAGCTCTAATACCATATGTTAAGAATCAAATATCAATATAGCATAGAAAAACCTCAGAAAAAGTACTCAACGCCTTGAAAAAGAGATAATTTAAGATAATAAGCCTCTTCGAGGGGGCAACCTCCTTTAACCCCACTTAAATTTTCAAGTACAAGATGATTCCAAATGAAAATGTCTCCTTGGTATATATAGGAGACTAGGAGGTATAATTACAACTAATGGAATAAAGCTGACATAAATAAAATAAAATTACTAATGTAATATTCCCCAATTAAGGGGTAATGAGCCAATATTAGGGCTTAACATATGTAGTTTTTGACACCTTATGTACCTGACAATGTCAGTATTGGAATACTGAGAGGGGGGGGGGGTGAATCAGTATGAGCACTTTTTAACACTTTCAATCACAATATATAAAATTCAACTTTATCGACAATATATCCTTTATTATTTCATTCAATATATCATGATCATATAACCATAAGCAGTATCATCACATCAAATAAACGCATGCACAATACACCAAAACTTATGTGGAAACCCAAATGGGAGAAAACCACATTTAATGCTTTCTTATATATATCAAGAATGCATTCATAGGAAGCAACAACTGGAAGGAGGCACCAACCCTCTGATTTACAAGCACCATCCTGAAGGAAGCTACATTCACCTGAATTCTATGGCACCAACTGGAAGGAGGAACCAAACCCATGATTTATATTCACCAACTCCCTAAGTTCTTCGAAACCAAACGAAAGGAGGCTACAACCACCTTTTCTTTCCATGTCTTGCCAGCCTGAAATATAAGTCTAGAATCACTATCACTACCATCGATCAACTTGTAACTGCCACTATCACTGATACATCAACTAAGTTATCACTGTCACATCAACCAATCTATCCTTATCACAGTCACATCAACCAACCAGTCACTGTCACATCAACCAACCTGTCATTGTCACATCAACCAACCTGACACTATCACTGTCACATCAAACAACATGCCACTGTCATTGTTGTAGATATACCATCATCAACCAACTATAACCAGATCCACTCACATGGATAACAAATCTATAACCATACTATGTACATCAACCATGTACCAAAACCTGTACCATATCATGTACATCAACCATGTACATCAACTTGTACCATACCATGTACATCAACTTGTACCATACCATATACATTAACCATGTACCATGTATCCAAGATGTGTCAATGTCTCAACAACATTCCTCAAGCATGTGATAACGTCACCATGACATATACCAAACCAGATACCAATATATCCAAGATATACTTCTAACAATGTATCATATCATCACAAAGGTGTACCATATCATATACCATCATCATTAAGACATGCCTCAAGCATGTAACATAAACATAACCCTCAATAACACATGTAAAGCATACCTATGATCCTGTAGCAGACCTGATACAAAAAATTTCATACCTATATCTCTTCCTCAACTTCAACAACAAGAGAATAACATCTTCATCAAACTTTACCTTAGTCTCACATGACTAGTTTTGGATTAATCAAACATCCTAAATTTCAACAAGCATAACTCCTTACCTATAATGAATTAAAGTCTAAAATTTTAACCACAAATACTCTGAGCTCTTTCTTCCATCACCTAAAAATTCCATGGTCTAAAACTTCTAAGAACATAATTTACAGCGAAAACATAAAACATTCTTGAATTTTATCCTATTCTAGAGAGTGAACTTGTACATCATTCCATGTGCTCAATATTTGATATATGATTCTAAAACACACAAAAAATATACTAAATATTGATATATTTCCATTTAAATTGGTCTCACAAAATTTATATCCTCTATGAATAAGTTATGATTGTTTTACCCAGAACACTTGTTTAAGACTAGTTTTAGAACTAGTAAAAAACCTTGTCTTCCACAAAGTGTATCTCCAAAACTACAACAACCCAGAAGATGAAATATAACCACAGGTACCTTGCCATGTCTTATCAACCTCATCCAAATTTCTGTTTGAATCTGTGTTACTGGAAAAATTAGTAAGTGTGGACACAAACAGATCTCCCTAGTTTCACCCTGAAACTAGAACAAAACAAGACATAATATAAAACTTTCCCTAAGTTTTAATCATCAAGCATAATAATTAACAAGAGATAAATGACATACCTTTTAAATGTTGTTTTTCCTTTCTAGTGTCATCCTCACTTCATTCCAAGGATTATGGTATGTTGAACTTGTAAAAAGACACAAGCCAATGAAGTGAAAGAAACAACGTATACTCGACAAAACCTATGTATGTGATCAAGGAGTCATACAATAAAATAAAGACAATTTTATGGGAAAGAAATGTATCACTGTATTAAACATATAAAAAGGAGAATACAACCAAGGCCTTGATGTTGTAAGGTCCCTTCCAATAGTTCCTTTCTTCCCACACACTTATGATCCATAGATTCTGTGACTGTAGATATGATAACTACTCACAATTACTATTCAATCAAGCTATAGCCAAGTTTTCCAAACTAATTTCCCAAGCTACAAAAAAACTAAATTTCCCCATTATAAATCCTCTCATTTTCTAGGATGAAAAGGATAGGGTGAATATTTTAGGATTATCCCAATATATCAGGGATGCTTGACTCATATCCAAACCGATCGGAGGCCACATCACCCGTAAAGCTTCTATTCTAGAACTTTTGAGAAATTCCCCTTTCTCCTTCGTACAAAAAATCGTCGCACCCTTAACACTGAGAAAGTTGTGATGATGTTGCAGGCCAATGTGGTGCAACCTACGATGATCCTAAATCGTCACACCATTAACACTAATAAAGATGTGATGCTCCCTTTTTATAAGGTTTTTGACAAAGGAAAAGTATAATTTCATCTCTATGGGAAAAAATATCTTCATTCTTCTTTAGGGATTCATGCCATTGATCCTTCTAAAGACAAAGGATAGGTTTACATCATTAATAGTCATAGTGGTGACAAAAATAATGTGTAAAAATGATCCCCCCAAAGTATGAAGTGAGAACAAAGTGATAGTTGAAATACTTTGTCAAGTGTGTGTTGGGAACAAGGAAGACGTCGGTCAGAAACCTGCCAACAAACAAGGAAATACAACACAATAATATATCATCACTGAGGTTGGAATTCACATAATCAGAATAAAAATGACTCAAAGCATTCAGGTCGACATGCAAAGATCCATGTCAAGTAAGACATGTCATGGCCACCAAACATACACTGTGGATCCTTGTCAATATGACTCAAATACGAACATAGCCACCAAAAATACATTGTGGATCTATGTCTTAAAGACTGAAATTTGAACATAGCCATGAGACATACACAGTGGATCTATGCAACAATACAATATGAATATACTCCAATGCAACCTAAATCTATCAGAAAAGATCCAGGGTCTTCATCTCCACCACTCTATAGTACGAATCTAACCATGCAAATACATGTGCTGAAATCGAACATGGTAGAAATCACTTGATTATCGGTCATTAATAAATATCGTTAACAAGTGAGAAGGTAATCACCATTAATGTCAATGACTCCTAAGGTACACCAGTACAATCCAACGGGTGCAAATTTGTGAGTTGAATTCAAACACTCGACAAAATCTTCCAATTAGGGGTCAATAATGAAAACCCAGTGTCAAAAGCGAGGAAACCTGCCATTGAGGCATGCAAGTTACAAGGTACCAATTAGTTTCTAAGTCTAATTCCTGGATAATGAGTTCAATTCGATAGAAAAAGAATTGTTATAGGAGGGCCTTAAATCATCCCCCATCAATGACATGAAACAGGTAACAATATTTGAAGTAGATCAGAGTAACAAGTGATTTGGGACTGACTTAGGGATGGACAATGCAATAGAAGGATTAAGGACTGCAGAAATGGTTGACACAATAGAAGGATTTACGGGTTGAACTTATTTTTGAACATATTGATGACAAAACAACTGTCTTAAAAACATTGACTTAACAACAGGGATCACAAACCAATTTGTAATCTTATAAAGGAGTATGATCAAGACACAAGCGAATTTTTCAACCTAGACACAAAGTGAGTGAAAGGGTGTCATGTTCAAAAATGAATCTTCCGTAGAATACAGGTTTAGATACATTTCTTTACCAATTTTCCCCCGACCATTTATGGCGAGTACCTCTTTATTTTTACACAAGCTTGACGATGATAACATATTCTTGAACAGTAAGCTCATCCTTCGGATGAGTCCCTCAGAGTATTTTTAACGAACACTAGGAAGGAGTGGTTTGGTCCCATATGGGCCTTTCGATGATTGTTTTATGAGTCCAAAGAAAGAAAACTCAAGGGTTTTTCATGTTTAGAGAGTCTCAAAAACACTTACAATAAAAAAGGATGGCCTCATTACATGGAGGGGGTTCTACGGGAGAAGGAGGAATTCCCCCCCACACGGTAGTGTCTGTATCAACAAGAAAAACTTGAGCAGCATCAGGTTTACTCTCTAGCAAGAGAGTAGGATCGATCATATCGACCACTTGGGTTTCATTCTCCAAGGGGAGAATGGGGTCTAAGGGTGGAAACGAATCGACCGATTGGTTTGCACTCTCTAACAGGAGAGTGGGATTGACTGAATATGGGATTGGATCAACCAGTTTGTCAACTGGTTTAACTAAGGATGTGACCAGATTGACTACGTGCTCAACTAGATTGACTGACGAAGGGATCAGATTGATCATTCCTTCAACTACAAGTGGGTTGAGAGTAAGCTTGTGATAAGAGGTTGGAAGTTGAGGATGGGAACCCGTCATGCCTTCCATCATTTTAGAGGCTTCATCCATATGAGGTAAAATGTGAGTTTGATGACTCCCTTCGCATAACATACATGGGAACTTGACTCTACTTTTCTTCTTCCCAATGGTATCTTGACTAGTTGATGGGAGTTCATCAACATGTTGTTTAGAGGCTGATGACATGGGTTGGCAAGGGTGTGTATACCATGCTTCTGTAACCTTGGATAGACTAGGGAAATCCTTAAGAAGATGGTTACCCTTATAAATCATGCAAGGGTACTTGGGTTTACGGGTTGTTTGGGTGATCTTGGCATCATCAACACTCCCAGCATGATTATTAGTAACCGATGTTTTTCCAACATGTTTGGAAGTGGTTGGAATTTTGGACCCTTTCTTATTTTTCTTCTTCTTAATCTTCCTTTTCTTGTTATTCTTATCCACTAGGTTACTAGCTTGAGATATTTCACTCGCCGAAGAAGATGAAATGGAAGAATACCTTGCAAGTGAAGAAGAAGGAGATCTGACTACTGAATAAGGTGAAGGATCAACATGAGGTTGATGTTCTTGGGGGAAAGTTCTTATAACTGAAGAACTTGCTGCATTTGATATTACCAGAGTGGAAAACAACCATACCAACAATCCAATTGTGAGACCTGGAAGGCTCAAAGTAGAAATGTAAGGAGGACCAACGTTTCCATAAGAAGGAAAAATAAACGGTTCCCCTGGAAAAGGGGTTCCTTCATTGGTCATTCCGGGAACTTTCGCCATTAAACAAATATCCAACCTAGAGTCTACTAGGGAAAACAAACAACACACGCTAAAAATCCAAGAAGAAAGCAAACAAACAAAACCTTCTCACAATGAACACACTAGTTGGTGATGAAATCCAACATCATGGGAGAAATGTAAGAAGGGGCTGAGATAGAGTGGGTGGAAAATTTGTGTTGATGACATTCTTAACAGAATTACACCTTGGTGCAAGATCCCACACATAAACATAGGTATACCCTCTAGGGAGCCCGAGTGAGTTTGGCCAACGTCGAGTCCAAGTACCATGAAGACTTGCCCCTCCACAATCAGCTAGTGTAAAGTCCCTAAAGATATAGGATACTAAGGTTACCAATTACGAAAATGATGCCTGGGGAAATAGTCGACATTCTGATGCACATGCAAAGGAAGGGTATCTAAGCCTGAAATCAACTCTAGAAGGTCCCCACAGGATTTTCTTCTCAAGTGACCCCCAATAATATGCGCAATATCTACACTAATACCAACAAAGAAGGGTGAGTAACTCTGTCGGTCCTAATGTGACCTCGTGATTGACCCTTGTGTTAGAAGGGCTTCCTAGGACAAAATGTAGCAAGTGGATTTGAACTCTCCCTATCACAAGATACTATGTTTGTTTGCATATTTGGAAAGTTATATTTCACACCTATTCCAAATCCCTACAACTAATCTAATGTAGGTTTTCTACCATAAAATATAATAATGTCTAATCAATTTTAAAAGATATTTATTTTTAAGGATGTTGTTACTCAAGAGGAAAATGGTGTGCACTAAATGATGTTTCGATCAACTCTAAAAAATTAAAAGAAATGAGAATGAAAATATTTCACTTCAATGAAAGCTATATTATGAGAAGGAGAAAACATTTATCATTCCTAGATGCACAAAGTCCCAAAATTTTATTAAACTCATTAATATCAATATTCTCAATAAATGAGCAAAATAGATTGTACACCAATACACAATGCCAAAAATATGCAATTTCACTACTTCAAATGCAAATATTTCCCCAATCTAATGCAAAGAAAAAAAAAAAAATTGTTTCAAAGACAGTTAAAAGAAAATTGAAAGCTATCAAGAAGACTAAAATCAGACTCAACAAATCACCCCAAACACTTATCATAGATCTGTGTAAGGAAAACCATCAAAAAGTTAAAAAAATTACAAAATTGTCATGGGCTACCAGCTAGCACAATGCGACGATCCTAGATCGTCGTGGACCAAAGAATAGTACAATGCGACGATGTCGCACTGTGTCTAAAGGAAAAGTGCGTTGATCCTCAATCGTTGCACTATCCCTCAAAGCAGGGTGCGACGATCAAAGGAAAAATGGAAAAAATAAAAAGAAAGAAGGTTTTCCAATGAAATTAAACAGTCAGAGAGTCAATATGGATCTCCTAGTGACTCAGAAAAAAAAACCTAGGCAATCAAAGCAAGAAATAAATACTACTAGGAAAAAAAATTGTTCCCTGGTATGGTCGCCAATTTCATTATTAGACTAATCAGTAAGTGCAGACACAAACATATCTCCCTAGTTTCACCCCGAAACTAGAACAAAACAAGACAGAATATAAAACTTCCGCTAAGTTTTAATCATCAAGCATACTAACTAACAAGAGATAAATGAAATACCTTTTAAATGTCTTTTTTCCTTGCTAGTTTCATCCTTGCTTCATTCCAAGGATTATGATATGTTGAACCTGTTAAAATACACAATCCAACGAAGTGAAAGCAACAATGTATACTCGACAAAACCTATGTATGTGATCAAGGAGTCATACAATAAAATAAAGACAATTTTATGGGAAAGAAATATATCATTGTATTAAAAATATGAAAAGGAGAATAAAACCGAGGCCTTGATGTTGTAAGGTCCCTTCCAACAGTCCATTGCTTCCCACACACTTCTGATCCATGTATTCTGTGACTATAGATCTTATAGCTACTCACAATTACTATTCAATCAAGCTATAGCCAACTTTTCCAAACTAATTTCCCTGTGAGAAATCCTCTCGTTTTATAGGATGAAAAGGATAGGGTGAGGAGGTTAGGATGATCCCAAGAGATCAAGGATGTGAGTCAGATCCAAAACGATCGGAGGCCACATCACCCTCGAATATTCTATTCTATAACTTTCGAGAAATTCCCCTTTTTCCTTCGTACACAAATCGTCGCACCCTTAACACTGAGAAAATTGTGACAATGTCGCAGGCCACTGTGGTGCAACCGACGATGATACTAGATCGTCGCACCCTTAAAACTAATAAATACACGACGATCCCTTTTTATAAGTTTTTTGACAAAGGAAAAGTATAATTTCATCTCTCTGGGAAAACGTATCTTCATTCTTATTCAATAATTCATGCCATTGATCCTTCTAAAGACAAAGGACATGTTTACATCATTAACGGTCATAGGGGTGATGAATATAATGTGTAACAATCTGTTGGACACATCGAACACACTGAGAGGGTGGGGTGAATCAGTGTGAGGCTCTTTTTACACTTCTTTTAAAACTTTAGTTACCAATCACCATTTATTCATTAGTTCCATTCACACTTAGTTGCTTGCATGTAAACATATCTCAACAACATACATCAACAATAAAGAACTTTGAACCATCACAATAATGAATACAAATATCACCATATATATGTTTAATATTTTATTATTATATGTTACAGGAGACTACAATCTCAGGTTTTATCAGCATCAACTTAAAAGAGAACCAACTCTCAATTGCAAGACCAAACCTCTATATCTTAGCACCAACCAAGATGTGAGGAATCCAACGATCAAGTACACTGCCCAACTTGTAGAAATAAATAATTTTTTCAAACTGCACCAATAGTCTATATCAAGACAAGTGCATCAACTATGTACAACACAACCTGTCACAACAACTTGTCACCTCAACCTATCTCATTAATCTCATCACCAAAATCTGATATACTCACAAATATCAATCATCAAGTCAACTCTCAACCATATGCACAATATCACCAAGTTAACAAACAAGATACCTCTAGCAATACACCATACTCTCCATAAACCAAATAACATAAACCCTTGCACAATACCATGTTCCAAAACCATGCCTTTAATCATGTATAAAGCATCAAGACCTATACCATACCATGCAATAATTGGAACAATTCCAATATGAAAATCTGATGTGGTTATTGAATTGCCAACTTTCTGAAGTTGCCAAATTTGCTTCCGCATATTTTTTGCCACAATTTCGCTCCCATGGTTTTTCTTTCACGATTCTACTGTCGTGGTTCTACTACCGTGATTTTGCTACTACGATTCTGCTGCCACGATTTTGCTGTTGTGATTCTGCTATCACGATTCTTATGCTGTGATTTTTCTGCCGCAAATTTTCTCTATCAATAATACTTGCCCAAATAACCTTTCACAAATGGGTATTCAATATGCTCAAATATCATACTCATAAGAGACCCTTTATCTCTTATTTGTAATTCTCCAAGTAGCTTCCTTTAGGGGTTATATTCTAACCCACTTACCCAACTTCCTTCTTTTGGGGCTAACCCACTTCTAACCACTTTGTCCACTTACAACCACTTTATCCACAAATAGTAAACTCTCCACTTCTAGTTGTAACTAATTTTTTTTAATTGTTTTCTTGTTGCAACCACTTAAACCATGACTAACCACTTTGGCTAGTCAACGTCTTCTAGGAGCTTCTAAAATAACTTGACTTATTTGACATTCTTGGCTTCTTTTACCTTCTAGGGGCTTCTAGATAACTCATGAGGGTTCTCCAACTTTACATGGACATAACTCTCTAACCATGAGGATTCATGTGAATTTCCACATATCACCAGAAATGACATGACATATAATATCCATCTGGAATAGTTTCTCCAAAAAACTCACTAATATTCATTACATTTTTCCTAAATCAAACTTGGGTTCCCTAACCACACTGCTGGGATACTCAACCACCTAACCATTTTCACTTCACAAAGTGTCTTCTCGTGAGGGATTTCACCATAAGGGGACCTCTTTGAGAACTTTATCCAAGAGCATCTTCCCGTGAGGGATTTCACCATAAGGGGACCACTTTGGAGTTTATCCATTTTGTTCTTCCTATCAACCATGACATGGAATGAATGATACAAATCCATTTAATATCAACACATCAATATGAAACCACTTGAAATCAACCCTTTGGAAACAATTACATCAATTATCATATAACCAATAATCAATATATCAATTATACAAACACATCACTATGCAAATAATTGGCATCAACCCTTTTACATCAATTCTTTGAAATCAATAACAACATAGTACAACAATCTCCCCCTTTGGCATTGATGGTAATGCCAACATTGATGTCAACACCAATCATTGATGGAAACACTTAGACATGGAAATGCTCATGCTCCCTCTGTGATCATCCCTCTGTAGATTTTAAACGTGTAAAATATTTTACTGCAAATAGACTTTCAATAAAAGAACATAAATATATAATGGAAAATACACACATTATACAGATATTTTTCCCCTGGTAACCCAAACCGAGAAAACCAACATATTCTATATTCATTCATAGTGATACATTGTTTACAATACAATATACATATAGGATCCAATAACCAAAACCCTAACCCAATGACCTAGATTAGTCAACAACCCTAATTCCTTAACCAAAAATAGAAAACCATTAGCAAAAACCATGTGCCGAAAAACCGCCCAACAATGGACACAAAAATTGAGGTGACATAAAAAACAAGGTAAAAATGCAACATGTTTCTCGAGGAAATGTGTCCTAGGACATATTTCCTTAGTTAATTTGAAATGGATGGCCAAAGGTGTACTAATTGGTTTTACATGCTACATTTTAAACCTCTCCAACACCTTCTCTATATACTCACCCTAAGACAATGTCAATTTGTGATTTTTCCCATCTCTTGTTATTCTCACACCAAGGATTTTCTTTGCAGAACCCAAATCCTTCATCGCAAATGAATTTTCTAATTTATTCTTAAGAACATTTATATATTACATTTTCGACCCTGCAACAAGCATGCCATCTACATACAATATAAATATAATATAACTTCCATTTTCTAGCGTTTTGAAATAAACAGAGTGATCATAATGACATCTACTATAACCTTGTTCTGTCATAAACCTGTGAAACTTCAAATACCACTTCCTTGGATATTTCTTTAGGCCATACAAGCTCTTATTCAACCTGCATACCAAAGTCTCCTTTCCTTTGACATCATACCCATGTGGCTACTGCATATAGATTTTTTCATCCAAATCCCCATGGAGAAATGATGTTTTTACATCTAACTCTTCAAGATGAAAATCTTTTACTGCCACAAAACTTAAAATAGTCCTAATTGAAGTCATTTTAATAAAATGATAAAATATTTCATCAAAATATATACCTTTCTTTTGTGCAAACCCATTTACAACAGGTCTATCCTTGTACTACTTTTTGCTTCCATCTTCTTCCTTGAACCTGTAAACCCATTTATTATGCAATGTTGTTTTTCCTGAAAGAAACTAAACAAAGTGCCAAGTATGTTTATTTACCAAGGAATACATTTCCTCTTTCATGCCTTGCTCCCACTTCATTTTAGTGTTTACCTACATTTCCTCTTCATAATTTTCTGGTTCACCAGAATCAGTCAACAATAAATCATATAATGAAGGAGAGTATGGTTCAAGTGGTCTACTTAACTTGGTATATCTTCTAACAACAATTGCAGGAGCTTGAGGTACTTGATTCTCTGGTTGTTGTACATTTTTATTTTCTGGTACCTTTGAAATTTATTTTTCAGTGATCTCATCAAGCACTATGTATTATGGTTTTTATTTTTCATGTTTCTTTTTCTACAAGTGATCTTTGTACATAAACTTCTCATTGAATATGACATATCTACTCCTAATTATTTTGTGATTTTCATAATACCATAAGAAATAACCAAAATCATTAACACTGTATCCAATAAAGTTACTCTTCACAAATTGACATTGTCTAATATGAGACACTTTAACCTTTTTCTTGTCTCATTCTCAACCAAAGCTTGTCTAATATGAGACACTTTAACCTTCTTTGTCTCATTCTCAACCAAAGCTTCCATTTCTTAAAAGTATCAAAACATCATATTTTTTCAAATGCAATAAACTCAATGCTTCTAGTTGCATCATAAAAAAGTAACATTGTAATATTCTAGATATAAATTGTTGGACACACCTACCACACTTAGAGTAGTGGTCGAGTGGGGCTCTTTTCCCAAAACCTCCCTCTGTACAAAAACTCATAAATTAGCATTCAACATTTATTCATTACCATTTGTTGTCATTTATAACCAAGTGATGTGAGAATAAACACAAATATATATCAACAATATATCATCAACAAGTCATCACCACAATGAACACAAATAACACAAGATGTATGTACACTTTTCTTTTATTAATGGACTACAACCTTGGGGTTTATCAGCAACAAACGAATAGAGTAATAACCTCACGAGAACCAGATCTATATGTAAGACTCATATTGCATTCTCAGCACCAACTGAGATGAGGCAATAACCATCAACAGATATCAACTGTACCATAAACAAGAGCATCAAACCTCGTGTCGTATTAAACTCAAATCACAAAATTCATAAACCAAAGGTATCCAACCATGTACCAAGTATATACCAATAATGTGTCAACTAATCAATTACTCATCAATATGTACCAAATATCATCAACTATACACCTCATGTATAAGCAAAGCAACTCATCAATCTAAGCGAGTCTGTCTCAATTGCTTAGTTTTGGATTAGTCAATACCTCTAACTTGAAATAATCATAACTTTGTACCATTGAATAAAGATCTGAAAATGATGGCCACAATGTTCTTCAATGTGTTTTATTCACTTCCATGGTGGTACCACTTGACCTCTTATAAAAGGAGTTATATAAAAAAATACATACCTTGTCAATTGCCATTCTAGAGAGAGCAACCTTGTAGAGAGCATTCCCCACACGAAATATTTGATGAAATGATCTGAAACTATGACATGTAATATAGACTGTACTATAACCAACACAATTTTTATTACTAAATTTGGATTTGTTACAAAGAAGTTATGACGTTTTTACCAACACTGGGATTAATTAGTTTCAGGACTAGCCACAAACCCTATTTTCCACCTGAGTGGAACCCCAAACATACAATGATACACAAGATGAATTTTAACCACATATACTTACATATATTTCTCACTTTCATAGTAATTTCAAGATCTGAATCATTATATAAAAAGAGAAGGAAATGGTGAGATGACCAGAATAACATACCTTAGGAAAGCACCATCAAAAGAATTTATCCTTCCTTTGTATTCTTCGGGCCTTCTATTCCTTTCATCACTTTCCTCAGAATTTTATTAGATATCCTTGGTTACCTCGTGCATACCCATATATTCATCCTCAAGTGTTCCACACCAAAAAATTCTCAAGAAGCTCTCACAAGAAGCTCTCCATCAATACTCCAAAATATATTCCCACAAGAAGCTCTTCATTGATCCATACAAAAAATGATGATCTAAGAGACCATTGCTATCTTAGATTTATAATTTCATACCTTGTAATACCTTTAATCCATTTTTAGGTCACTTAACCCATTTCTAGTCACTTCCTCAACTCATTTTCCTTATTTTAGGGTTAACCACTCTCCATAAATAGAAAATTCTCCAATACTCTTTAACATTTAAATATTCCTTCTGATTTTGTCACCTTACTTTATCATTTCTTGATTTGGTCACTTCTCTGATTATTTAATAATCCACCTTGATTTGTCACTTGTTTATCATTTAAATAATATGAACCCATTTCTATGTCACTTAACCCATTTTCCCCCATTTTAGGTTAACCACTTTCCATAAATTCCTTCTTGATTTTGTCACTCTCCTTGATTATTTAAATAATCCATAATCTTTAATTTCTCACTTTAATTTATCATTTAAATAATATTAACTCATTTCTAGGTCACTTGGCTTCTTTGACCTTTGTTGGGGGCTTGGGCCATGTGGGGGGTCCTTCATCTTCGTAAGGCTTTCATAAGCAAAACCATGATGGATTTATGTGACATTCCATACCACCGTAAATGGTACGACAAGAACTATCCATAGGATAGTTTCACCAACAATTTCTTTGATCTTCATCCTGTTATCTCATACAAGCATGCCCTTCTAGGATAACTCAATCCAGCTGCCTTCCGCGGAGGACTCACCATAAGTGTATCTCACTTTGGAGTTCATCCATTTGTGCACTCATCAATCACATAAGACACAAATGAGTCATCTATACATTTTTCCAACAATGCATCATATACCAATGGAACCACATCGATCCATCTTCATCATGTATCAATGACAACTCATTGATCCATCTTCATCTATGCATTCTCATCAAGGAAAATACATGTTATATTACATAAATCATCAGTCAATCAATCCTTTGACATCAATCAATCACTTGACATCAATCAATGACATCAATCAATCAAACCATTGGCATCAATGACAACATGATCCAACAAAAATAGTATCCAAAACATAAATAATTAGCTAGAAATGGCAGATAAACAATGATATAACCAGAACAACACCAAAATAATACCAGAATAACACCAGAAAGAGCACTTTAATTAATGAGAGAAATGTTCACTTTCCTCTTCGAGGGGGAAACCTCCAACTGAGAAGATCTCTATTACAATAATATCGAAGACAAAAATTCTCATACCCTTGACTCTTATTTATACTAAATATGTCTATCAAAAGAAAAATCTAGAGGAAGATCCTTCTATAAGTGAAGGCTTCTATTAGGTCTTCTTATATTTGAATTATTCTTCCTTATTGATAAGCATTATTAATATTGAACTTTATTACATGGAAATATATTATTCTACCTACATGAGGGGTTAGGTCCCTAACATGTCCTCTCCCTTAAAAACATCCTTTTCCTCAAGGCTTGAGATGAGGAAATTGTTGCAGAATGGCAGTTGGTTCCCAAGTGGCATCTTTTGGAGTTGTATCTTTCCATTGGACTAACACTTCCTTGATGGTTCACTGACACAAACGATGCTCACACTGGTCCAAAATTGCTTGTCGTTGTAGCCAAATGGAGCCTTCTTCGTCCAACTTGGGAAGGTTGGTTTAAGTTTGGCACTTAGTTCCAATCACCTTCTTTAAGAAGGAAACTTGAAAAACAATATGGAGCCTAGAATGTCTGGGCAAAGCTAATTGATAGGCCACTTGCCCCACACACTTCAGAATAGTATAAGGACCATAAAATTTGGGTGCCATTTTTTAACAATGGTCAGCCTTGAGGGATTTTTTCTTGTAAGGTTGCAGTCGAAGAAACATATGATATCCTTCTGCAAATTGATGTTGAGAGAAACTTTGATCTTCTTGTTGCTTCATGCGATTCTGGGCCATGACCAAATTCTCTTTGAGGGTACAAAGAATAGCCTCTCGAACTGTAAGCATTTGGTCAACCACCTGGACCTTCGAGACACCTGGAAAGTATAAGATAACTGAAGGTGGTTTTTCTCCATATATCGCTTCAAAAGGAGTCATGTGGGTAGTTGTATGGTAAGAAGTGTTGTACCACCATTCAACTAGTGGTAACCATTGAGGCCACTTATTTTTCCTTTCCGATGAAAAACACCTCAAATATGTTTCCAAACACTTGTTGAAAAATTCAATTTGACCATCAGTCTGGGGATTATAATATGTGCTAAGATTCAATTGGGTGCCTTGTAGCTTGAACAATTCTTGCCAAACATTGTTGGTGAAAGTTGGGTCACAATCAAAAACAATAGAATGAGACATGCCATGAAGCTTGAAGACCTGATCCATGAAACGTTGAGCCACATTTGAGGTTGTAAATGGGTGTTGAAGAGAAAAAAAATGAGCATAATTGGAAATACTATCAACTACCACCATGATGACTGATTTATTTCCCGATTTAGGTAAGCCTACAATAAAATCCATAGAGATATCCCACCAAATATCACATGGAATAGAAATCGATTGTAGTGTGCCAGGAGATTTGAATGTTTCCCCCTTGTTGCATTGACAAACATAAAATTCAGCCATAAAATTGAGAACCTCTTGTTTCATACCATCCCCCCAAAAAGAACATTTGACCCGGTCATAGGTTTTGGCAAACCTGTAGTGCTCAACGGTGGGTGTAGCATGAAGCTTGGAAAGTACTGTGGATTTAAGTTTTGATTGTTTACTTAAACACAGACAACATTTGTATCAAAGCTCATCATTGAGCCAAGAGTACCCTGGGGAGACTAGAGAATTGGCCTGCAATTGTTGTATCAGATGCGAACTTTTGGGATCGTGTAGCCATTACTAGTGAACAACTTGGAGCCAATCTGGTACAATGAAGGAGAGAGAAAAAATGGACCCTTCATCTTCATATTTTCTGGAAAGTGCATCAACAACCACATTGTATTTTCCTTTCTTGTAAATTATGTCATAATCATATCCAAATATCTTAGTCACCCATTTTTGTTTCTTTGGGGAGGAAATGATTTTTTCTAGAAAATACTTGATGCTTTGATGATATGTCTTAATTTGGAATCCTTGCGCCAATATATAAGGGTGCCAAAGATCCACGACATGTAGAATAACCAACATTTACTTTTCATAGATTGATTTTCCCAAATGTCTCTCTGACAGTTGTTTGTTGGCAAAGGCCAAAGGCCAACCCTCTTGCATAAGGACCGTGCCAATTCCTTTCCCAGAAGCATCACATTCCAAGACAAAGGTCTATGTGAAATCAGGAAGGGCCAGGATTGGAGTGGTGCACATGGCCATCTTCAAGGTTTTAAAAGCCTGAGAAACTGATGGAGTCGAAGTGAAATAATTATTTTTAAGGAGATCAGTGAGAGGTGCCACAATCTTTCCATAATTCTTAACAAACTTGCGATAATAACCTATTAAACCCAAACATTCACACAAGCTTTTGAGAGTCTTTGGGTGAGGCCAATCTTACATAGCTTCAATATTTTTAGGATCCACTCTGACACCAGCCTTGCCAACAAGATGACCCAAGTACTCAACTTCCAAGGCACCAAAAGAACATTTAGATTGTTTGAGGAAAAGTTGGTGCTGAGAGAGTAGATGGAGAACTCGATCCACATGAGAAAGATGGGATGTCCATGTTTTACTATAGATGAGTATATCATCAAATAAAACTAAGACAAAATGAAGAAGAAAAGGATGGAAGACATGATTCATGAGACTTTGGAAAGTGGAGAGAGCATTACACAAGGCAAAGGGAATGACCAAAAACTCATAGTGGCCCTCATGAGTTCTAAATGTAGTCTTAGGAATGTCTGCCTCATTCATACAGATCTGGTGGTATCCAAAATGAAGATCATGTTTAGTAAAGAACTGGGCGCCACTCAATTCATCCAAGAGGTCATCAATGAAAAGAATGGGAAATTTGTCTTTAATGGTGAGTTTGTTGAGGGCGCGAAAGTCAAGACACATGCGGTAAGAACCTTATTTCTTAAGGACCATGACCACAAGAGAAGAGTAGGGGCTCGTACTAGGGAAGATAACGCCTGCGTTGAGCAATTCTTGAATAATTTTCTCAATTTCATTGTTTGGGGAAAAGGGATGGTGATAGGGATGGATATTGGGAGGAAGGCTTCCTAGACAAGGGGAATGGAATGATCATGAACACGATGGGAAGGAGGGAGTCCCTAGGGAGTGGAAAAAAACACTTTATGTTTAGAGAGGATGGATTCAAGGTCTTGTGACACAAAGGGTGTCTTAGTGGCTTCTATTGCATGGAGTTGGGAAATAATGCCAGAATGACATTTTTTGAGTAGATTTTCCATGCGATGGGAACTAATGATCTTCGGGGAACCGACGGTGATTCCTTGGAACTTATATTTTTGTCCCTCCTAGTCCAAATGCATGGTTAATTCCTTAAAATCAATGAGAATGAGACCCAAAGTCCTTAGCCATTCTACACCCAACACAATGTCACAACCTCCCATGTCGATAGAAAACATATGAGATTTCATGTGTAGTTGACCAGTTTGGAGACACAAATGTTCACAACAACCTCCACATTTCATGGACCTGCCATTGGAAATCATGATTTGAAAATTATTGACAACATGGATATAGCAATTAGTTTCTTGGGAAATGCGACGATGAATAAAATTATGGGTTCTTACACTATCAACAAGAATGATGACCTTCCTATGCTTAATGTAACCAATTATCTCGAGGGTTTGGGGAGCATAGAAGCTAGTGAGAGTATTTAGGGAAATGACCAATTCTACTTCGGGAGGGTCTGAGGGAGGGGTCATGTTAGTGGGTTTAGGTGACATGGACACAATGGGAGCCTCAACATCATCTTCTAAAACATCCTCCGAGATGTCCATAAAAAGATTTTATTCCTTACACTTGTGCCCAAGAAAATATTTTTCATCACAATTATAACAAAGGCCTTTGAGTTGGCGTTCAACCATTTCAAAACTGGTCAATTTTTGGATCATCAGTGGAGTAGGAGGAGTGAGAGTGATTGGTTTAGTGTGATGAATAAAGGAGGGTTCTTAGGTTTGAGAAGAGACAACCTGTTGTGCTTCCTTAGCTCTTTTAGTAGCATCCAATCAACTCTGAGGCCGATCCATGAGGACATGGGAACCAATATAATCCTTGAGGCCATTGATAAAACATTCTTGGAAAAAAACATCAGACATGCCCTCTATACAAAAATCCAATCTCTCAAAGGCATCTATAAAGTCTTCCACTGTACAATATTGTTTCAACTTTGTCACACGACCTAAATGGTTGATGTCAGTGTCAAAGAGTTCATAAATATTTTCCACAATGTGTGTCCAAGACACATACCCTTGGTGGGCATTTTTTCTCCATTGCCACCATTGCCAACGTTCTTTATCTAGATGGAAAACATGATACTGGAGTTTGGACAACTCATCTGTAATTCCATAAAAATATAAATAATGTTCCATTTGAGTTACCCAGCCAGTGGATTCCAAGCCATTAAATTTGTTCACATCCACACACGGAAGGCGTAGGTCACGCTGAAAGTGATGGGGATGAAAATTATGGGAATGAGAGGAAGTTTTACCTTAGTCTTGCAAAGGTGGGTCAGATGAGGGAAGATCTGCAGGGATATGCACCTTAGCGCATATCATCATAGTGAAGGATTCAAGTTGGGTAGCAAGGTCTTGTTTGAGGTCCTCTATTTTGGCATTGATGGAGAAATGCATGTTTTTATTGATGGTGGTGATGGCACTCCCTAAATCTATTTGGTTGATAAATAGATGACGAAGGTAACTTTTTCAACCAACTTTGAGACCTGAAACTAGCCTTTCGAATATGGAGAGGGCTCTCTCAGAAATGGCGCGGTCTCCATGTAGGATATGACTTTGAAAACAATGGCTAGATTTAACACCTATGGTAAAATGGTTTCTGGTTATATTGGCGCAGAAAAGTAAAACTTGGGCTATGGGGTCAATCTGAGGAAGAGACAGAACAAATGACTCAGTGACTGGATTCGAGAGGAGAAGGCTAGGCGAGAAACAACCTTCAGTGTAAATTGTAAAATGTGACAGGATAAAAACACAAGAAGTAACTCAAGAGCGTCGTTGTGGATGAATTCACAGTTAGCTTGAGAGGAAAATATTTTTTCTAAGTGGCGCGAACAAGGGGCATTGTACAACAAATCCACAGGTTCGAAAATTCATTTTGAAATAGACAGTATAAGATATGAAATAAAAGGTAATAGGAAACAAATACACAAATAAAGGGACACAATACATCTTACTATCACAACTAGAATCTTTTCATCAAATCACGAGACCTTTGCATTAAATTTCAGTCAAAAAACTCAGATTACATACAATAACAGTCATTTACTCAATTTTCCAACCAACCCTGTTTACATAAAAATGATCCCCTTATATAGAAATCTAATGTCACCCTTGGCTATTAGGTTCGAGCTACTCTCTCCTGGAATCATGGATCCATTTTCTTTGAAAGAGAACAATAACTTCAACAAATTCACTAAAAATAGAAAACTCGACTTTGCCAAATCATAATCGTAACTGAAATATTCTTTACAGTCATTGATCATGATCCAAATTCGACCATATGGTTGTGATGATCCATCATTTTAACTTTTGGACACTCTGTCATCCCTACACATCAAGTTTGCTATGAAATAGTAACCTACAACAAAAACGCAACAGAATGTGCAACAAACTGGTAAAATAGGCATTAAATATGACATCGTATATCACTGATAAAAAACTATTTTTAGAAAGAGAGAGAGGTTTTTGTATTTAATATCATTATAAAGAAAAAACTCTCTCGGTTTTGTGAAATGCATCTCCAGATGACCGGAATACATGTCGCAAAAACATGTCTCGGACAGGAAATCACAAAAACTGAAAAATAGGGCTCATAGATTCCTTTGAATATCCCAATCCATGACACATTTTACAAACCTGAGAGAGTTTTTTATTATTTGGTTTTTCCTCAACAAAAACCTCTCAAGGATTTTCAAAATTCCTCTCCATTTG
Organism: Picea sitchensis; assembly: GCA_010110895.2. NCBI lineage: Eukaryota > Viridiplantae > Streptophyta > Pinopsida > Pinales > Pinaceae > Picea > Picea sitchensis. The sequence continues at coordinate 79,789 of SNQJ01S0012811.1, forward strand.
GTCAGAAATGGATCTTGAAGTTGACCATTAAATCAGTAATTAGTGCAGTGCGACCTGTAGCCTATGTGCAAGAAAATCCACTGCACGACAACATCCACTGCGTGACGATAATCCACTGCACGATGAAATCCACTGTGTGACAACATCCTATGCATGAAAACCTTCTTTGTGCGACAACATCTTCTGTGTGACAACATCCTCTGCATGCTGACATTCTCTACATGACAACATCCTCTACGCGACAGCATCCTCTACACAGTGCACAATGAATTTTGCATTGCGCAGTTAAAAATTGAAATGGGAATAAATAAATGATAAGAATCATTTTGAAAATGGACCTTGGAGATTTTAGATGATTCCAGTCATAAAAACAACATGGGTGTTGATAGGCATGACTTTGCAAATTGTTGACAAACCTCTAACCTTAGCCATGAAAATCATGGTGCTAACAGCTGGATCCAACGGGGATGCTATCCTCCATGTGAGGTAGAAAAGAATAGTAGATCAGGTGCCAGTCCATTGGTCTTCTCCCAAAATCAACTTTCCAACTATAACTTGTAACCTGCATCCACTGAAAACCCAAAACTGTATATGCTCCAAACTGAAATCTGAAACTAAGATGAAAAAGAAAACTGCAAATTGCTAAAAGAAATGTTCATAGTACCGAGCTTATTCACACTCCTACCTACCCTAACTGTTGAAAAAGATGTCAATCAAGTGAAATCAAAGTGCCAATGCAACCATGAAAGAACTTTATCCACCTTTTTCTTTCTTTGTACATGCTTTCTCCAAAACTTGTTGATTGTTAATTCGTTCAAAAATTTATCGATAAATCCCAATCTCAAAAAATTAAAAACATTGGGGTTGTTTACCACCTCCAACAAAAATGCAAATGGATCCTCCAAAACATGCATAAAACAACAATCATGTTTCACCCCTTCCACTGCATCCTTGTTTTCATGTAATTCAACCTATTGATTACCACAAAACGCTGAAGAATATGTGGAGACTGGTGGAAATAACAATCTTCTGAACTAGAAGACAGTGTTGGCTGAAATGAAACCCCTAGTGGCAAGAAATCCATATCTAACATTGATGTTGATTTACCATCATATTTATTTCCAAGCTGGTAGTTGATCATAGGCTGCAAATCTGAACTGAAACAAGTTTCCATGTAATCAACAAAAGGGCCATTAAAAGTATGAAAAGGTTGTTGGTCTTCTTCAATGATAACGATTTTCTCATGTAAAACAATGTCACTGTGAATGCAATTATACGTTACTGCTTCCTCTGTTATATCATGATTTACTTTCAGCAATTCAAAGGAAGAAAAACATAATGGAAGGCAGTTTTCATTTGCAAGTCCACTGCATTCTTCATATTCAACATCATGCCTGGAGGATTTCTGATTTGGAACATTACAAATATTTTTCTTCAGCAATTCAAAAGAATAAAAACACAATGGAAAGGTTCTTTCACTTGATTCAAAACCTTCTTCATTTTTTTCTTTGTAATTGTGATATGTAGGATGATTTCTCTCATTACACTGCTGAAAATGAACATTTTATGATAGAGAACATGTAGCTGATTATTTTAGGAATTCAGCATCATAATCATCATCATATTTATCATATCAAGACAAATCAACAACATCTACAATGTCATCTAACAGGAAAAAACTTGGTACATCAACTTGCTCTTCAACAAGCTGATTTGTAAATTCATTTTCTTGACTATCTACAAATGAATACATACAAAAATTGATCTCATGCTTATCATGGAATAGAACAGAATCTAAATTAGCACCTTCTTTTTCAATAAGAGGAATACAATCCTTTGCAAAATCATCAGTATTTAAAGCTTCAAGAGGACATATGAAATTATTGACCCTCTTCTCAAGATTCAAATCAATTGTTTTTTGTTCATATTCATTGTCATGCTCTTTAGCATCCAACTCCTCATTTCAAATTTATTTACATGCTTGAATATTTTCTTCAACTTCATGAGCATTGTTGAACATCTGCTATAAAGACATAGACTTCCTATCAATTAAAAGAAAAGATAAGTCTGGTTGAAAGGTTGTTACATAATGGAGCATGGCAACAACTTCAGGAGGTTGGATTTCTTTAGCCAGTTTATAATAAAGACTAGAAAACCTCCTACTGAAATTTGAGATGGTTTCATCTTTCATTCTTCTCATGGAATAAAACTCTGAAAGGAGTATATCCCATGACCTTTTCTCACCCCAAAACCTACGAAAATATTCTTTCAGTTCATCCCATGAGCTAATCGACTAAGGTTGCAAATGTCTGAACCATGCTTTGGCATCTCCTTGTAAGGACTGAGAAAAGGACCTCATAGACAGATCATCGTGTTCAATCTCAAAAAGGTCTATGAAATGCTCAAAGAATTGAATATGTTTTTTAGTTGATTGTCCATCAATCTCTCCATCGAACCTAGGAAGATACTTATAATATTTCAAAGGAAAGTCATGAAGAATGGAAGGAAATTTAAGAGGACTATATATTTCTTGAATCTTGGAGGGTGTAGGATTAAGAACATAAGGTACAATCTCAACTTTGGTTTCATTAAGCTCAAAAGAATGATCATGAACATCATATGTCTCAGATGAAGGAGCTTGGTGAATATCGACCATACAAGAAGGAGGTATACCTATAGTTTGCAATGAAGGATACACAAGGGTAGATCTCTGGGATTCATTTGAATGCAGTAACTAAAGAAATATTCTTTTGAAAAACTAAGGAAAGCACAAGAATATATTGATAACATAGAAAAGTACTTCTTGAACTAAACTTAATCTCGAGTACCTTATTTTCCCATACTGCTCTTCCATATCTCTGTCAATAGGTCTCATTTGAAGCTTGATTGGAGTCGCCATGAAAACTTTAGCTCTGAATTCTTCTTCTAGTGGAATCACCTTCAACTGATTTTCTGATGTGTGGAGTCACTAGAGAATAAATACAACCAATATGGTCCTAAGTGTCTGTTTCTCTCAGACCTTAGAACTAAAACAATGTCGTTCTTCCCAGGGAAAATTGTCAAATTTCTCCCCGACAATGATGCCAGAATGTTAGCACTCTGTAAATCTATTTGGTTGATAAACAGACGACGAAGGTAAATTTTTCAACCAAATTTGAGACATGAAACTAACCTTTTGGATCTGGAGAGGGCTCTCTCATAAATGGTGCAATCTCCACGTAGGATATGACTTTGAAAACAATGGCTAGATTTAACACCTATGGTAAAATGGCTTCTGGTTATATTGGCATAGAAAAGTAAAACTTGGGCTATGGGGTCGATCCAAGGAAGAGACGGAAAAAATGATTCAGTGACTAGATTCGAGAGGAGAAGGATAGGCGAGCAACATCTTTTAGTGTAAACTGTAAAGTGCGGTGGGAGAAAAACACATGAAGTAACTCAAGATCATTGTTGTGGACGAATTCATAGTTAGATTGAGAGGAAAACATTGTGTCTAAGTGGCACGAACAAGGGGAACTGTACAATGAATCCACAGGTTCAAAAATTCATTCTGAAATAGACAGTATAAGATATGAAATAAAAGGTAACAGGAAACACATATGCAAATAAAGGGACACAATACATCCAACTATGACAACTAGAATATTTTCATCAAATCATAGGACCTTTGCATTAAATTTCAGCCAAAAAACTGAGATTACATACAATAGCAGTTGTTTACTCAATTTTCCAACCAAACCTATTTACATAAAAATGATCCTCTTATATATAAATCTAATGTCACCCTTGGTTGTTAGGGTCGAGCTACTCTCTCCTAGAATCATGGATCTATTTTCTTTGAAAGATAAAAATAACTTCAATGGATTCACTAAAAATAGAAAACCTGACTTTGCCAAATCATAATCGTAACCGAAATATTCTTTACAGTCATTGATCATGATCCAAATTCGACCATATGGTTGTGATGAGCAATCATTTGCATTGTTAAACACTCTGTCACCCCTGCACAACAAGTATGCTATGCAACAATAACCTACAACAAAAATGCAACAGAATGCACAACAAATTGGTAAAATAGGCATTAAATATGACATTGTATTTCACTCATAAAAAACTATTTTTAGAAACTGAGAGATTTTTTTGTATTTAAGATCATTATAAGGAAAACTGTATCTCGGTTTCTTGAAATTCATCTCCATCTGGCTGAAATACGTGTCGCAAAAACATGTCTCAGACAAGAAATCACAAAAACTAAACAATAGAGCTCACATATTCCTTCGAATATCCAAATCCGTGACACATTTTACAAATTTGAAAGAGGTTTTTATTATTTGGTTTGTCCTCGACAAAAACCTCTCCATGTGGTCATAAATTGATCTTTAAGTTGACCACTGGACTAGTAATTAGTGTAGTGAAACTTGTAGCCTGTCTGCAGGAAAATCCACTGCGCGACAGAATCCACTGCGTGACAACATCCTATGCGTGACAACATCCACTATGCCACAAAATCCATTGTGTGACAGAATCCACTACATAAGAGAATCCTTTGCGCGACAACATCCATTGCCTGACAGAAATCCACTGCGCGACAGAATCCACTGTGCAACAACATCCTATGCATGACAACCTTCTTTGCGTGAAAACATCCTATGCGCGACAAAATTCTCTACACGACAACATCCTCTGCACAACAACATCCTCTACGCGGTGCGCAGTAAATTTTGTAGTGTACAATGAATTTTGCAGCATGTAGTTGCAAATTGAAATGGGAATAAATAAATGATAAGCTTCCTTTTGAAAATGGCCCTTGGAGATGTTAGATGATGGCAGGCATAAAAAAAAAGGTTCTGATAGGCATAACTTTGCAAATTGTTGACAAACCTCTAACCTTAGCCATGAAAATCATGGTGCTAATAGGTGGAAATATTGGCACTGAGTTGTCTCACTTCTTGTTTGGTTTCTGTGAAATTAGAGTGCAAGGCATTGAAGCAAGCTTCCAAGTCTTGGCTACGGCTATGGGCCATGATGAAGAGGGAACATGAAAAGGGGCAGGTGGGACCACAAAAAAAATGGGTTATGGGATAAGTGTATCAAAATGATTAAGGAGACGAGTTGAATCCAATGGGTTAAAGCCCCAAATAAGGGTTTTGGAAGGGGGTCGGATTGTTAAGAACCAAATATCAATATAGCATAGAAAATCCTCAGAAAAAGTACTCAACGCCTTGAAAAAGAGATAATTTCAGATAATAAGCCTCTTTGAGGGGGCAACCTCCTTTTACCCCACTTAAATGTTCAAGTACAAGATGA
>SNQJ01S0012811.1:86450-108379 GCA_010110895.2 Picea sitchensis
CCCATAATAGGTAGCGCTCTCTCAAAAGGGCCATCAGAGCATTGTAGCGCTCCCTGGTAGGCTTTAGGGGGTGCCAGCGCTCTCAAAATCTATAGCGCTCCCTCAAAAGGGCCAGGGGAGCGTTATAACGCTCCCTGACAGTGTATTGGGGAGCGTCGACGCTCCGGGATAGTGTAAGGGGGAGCGCTCCTCTCCAAAACTCAGTTTTTTGGGTGCTTTCAGGTGGCAAAAGGTTGTTTGACTTCAGTAGATCAGTTCTCCTCCTTCAAATCAGTCATGTGAGATGTTATAAGTGTCTCCTTAGTGTCGTTATCATGACAGTATTTCGAAACATCCTTTGCGACACTAGTGACCAATTTGCGACACTTGCGAAAGTTGTGGGGAAGATGCGACACTTACGACAATTGAGAGGGATAATGCGACACTTATCCAGCTGAGCAATTTTGACGTGTAACAGTATCTGTTGAGGATTGATTCCTCTTCTCAGTTGGTGATGAGATGTGTAAGCTAAGTCTTTCATTGTAGAGTTGGTGCTCTTATGGAGTTGTAACTCTATTCAGTTGTTGTTGTTGATAACCCAAGGATTGTAGTCTGTAATAAAAATAAAATTGTACATACATCTTGTGTTCTTTTTGTTCCTTGTGGTAATGACTTATTGATGATATATGTTGTTTTTATATGTTGTTGATATATGTTCACATACAACTGATTATAAATCACAATAATGAGTGTTGAGTAATTGATGATTGCTATATAATAACTTTTGTGAAGGGAAATTTGAAAAAGATCCCTACATTGATTCACTCTCCCCCTCTCAATGTGGTTGGTTTGTCCAAAAACTATGACAATATAGGACAACATGATGTTTCCCCAACCAATACATTCCAATTAGAATATCATAATATCCCAATGGTATGATATTTATATCAACACTAGTATTCACACCATTAGGACTTATGGAACAACTTTTGACCATATCATGGATTCTCCTTTCAATTCCAGTGGCTAGTTTAACCAAACTTGATTTCCCAATATTACTTTTTTCCAAATGTAATCAATACACTATTTTAGGTTCAATGTAACAATGAATTTCCCTTGAATTAATTAAAATAGAAACATATTGATTTATGATCTTACCTTCCACCTCGATCATGTTGGATTGGTATTCTACTTGTCGATCATCTAAGGATGCATAAATCCTTACCATGTCTTTGACTATTGTAGCCTCTTGGATGTTTTGTACAATATTCACTCTGTCCTTTCTGTGTGGAAAATCCTTGTACGGGCGATCCTCTTTGCATCCCCAACATTGGATTGGTGGTCTTGTCATTTTTCCCAAGGAGTCTTGTTTCTTGGAATCATCCTTAGCATACTAGTCTTGCTGATTTTTATTAGGAAAATTTATATTGAAAGGAGGTTTGAATCCCTTACTCCTCTGATCAAAATTTTCCTTCTTCTTGTCCTTCCAATATTTCTGCATGGACTCTCTGCTCTGGTCTTGCTCTTACAACTATTTATCCTTCCTGATAACCTCAGTCAAGGTCTTGGGTTCATCATACCAAATATTTTATTTATAAAAGGTTGGCATTCCACTCAAGAACCTCTGTATTTTCACCTTTTCATCATTTATAAATCCAATATACTTTAACAACCCCAAGAACTTATTCTCATATTCTTCCATGGTCATGCTTCCCATCCCGAGTTCAAATAAATCCTACATTTTCTTGTCATAAAAATTATCTGACAGGTACACCTTCTTGAAATACTTCTTGAATTGATTCCAAGTGATCCTATTCTCATTAATATGTTCAACTTTCTTGAGTTGATCCCACCACATATCAAATTTCCCACGTAAGTGATAGGTGGAAATTCTAGCTTCTAGATTGGATGAATAGTTGTGCAATTAGAAATATCTCCTGAGTCTAAGTAACTGTTGGTCACTATAATTGCTTATTAATTAAAACAATCAAGTGTCACATAAATTGTCAACCCAGGGAAGTTTGTTTATTTCAAAGGAAATCACACACTGTATATGCTCAATCTCAAAAGCAATCCAAAGTTGTAGTAAAAGTTACACTAATCACACCCTGCCTTGAACAGACTAAAGTTCTACCTTGAATTACAGTGAAAACAATCTATCTATTGCAGAGTTTTAAGATTCAAAAGGAAATAATTATCAGAAGAATCCTGGATTACATTAAGAAATAGCAACCTAGAAAAAAAAAGAACCTTTCAGCACACTGCAAAGAAGACTAACTATTCTATAACAGAGAACAGGACCATATTCCCCAAAGTAGGAATCTTCAGCACCTGTCTCTGACATCACACTTTCATAAACTCATTCTGCAAACAGAATTACCAATCAAAATGACTAACAATTACCTAGGAATGAATTGTATGAAAACGATGTAACAATCAGTGGAAACAAAGTTTCAGCAAAACAGAGTTTTAACAAGGTATAGATAAAAACAATACTAACACACTACATAAACTAATGGGTGAATCTTGTGAAGAAGGTGGGCCCTTTCCTTCTCACAAGATTCCCCAGAAATAAAAGGGATTAAGAAGTAATCCTCAGAATGATATTTTATTCATTTGTCAAATATGACAAGTTACAATATCCAAAGTGAACACGCTCCTTCTCTGTGATTTGCTTCTAGCTAAGACTTTCATAATCTCCTTCTAACACTAATTTCTCCACTATTTAAAGAGGATAATCCTCTTAATACAATTAAGCATAAAATTACATGTGTACATACAAATCCTATTCTTAGTCTCATCTAATCTTCTATGCTGGAATAAGATATTCTGATCTCCTGTAGCAAAATGTTGTTACAATGGTTGGAATGGTGTTGGCTTGAGGTACAACAGTTGCAGCTGATGTAATAGCTTCTCTATTTATCTTTTCTTGTTACTGTTGTTTGTAAAATACTGTTTCAGCATCGCAAGTCACAGACTATTTCAGCAACAGGATTTGCGTCCTATTTGACTATTTCAGCAATGTGGTCTCAAGCAGCAGCGATGGTTGTAATGGTGTTGGCTTAAGGTACGACTGTTGCAGCCAGTGTAACAGCTCCTTGTTACTACTCTATGTGAAATGTTGTTTCAGCATCGCAAATCACAGACTGTTTCAGCAACGGGATTTGCGTACTGTTGATTGTTTCAGCAACGTGGTCTTCAAGCAACAACAATATATTAACTGCAATTCAAATTGTTTCAGCAACTATATATTTCTGATTAATGGCTAAGTATGAGAGTAATGTAAAATTACATGTAAAACAAATTAAACATATAGAAAAGAGAAGAGATGTTATATACCTTTGGAGAAATAGGTTAAGGTGATAATGTATGATTAAATATGAGTGGGAAAAGGATGTAATGATTGCAAAAGGTATGAGCAAAAAGGTACATTATAGGGTCCTAACATCCCCCCCAACTAAAAAGGTTGCATGTCCTTAAGCAACTTCAATCTAAATTAGAATCCGGATACCGACTCTGAGCGTGCAAATTACTTAAGCAGTAGTTGTGGAAAGTACTGTTTGTTGGAGCTTTGAATCCTTGAACACGTTGTAGCCTTTGCCAGGCTACTGCTTCAACCTTCTTGGGAAACTTATGATGAACTTGATACTTCTCTGCTGGAATCCATAGAATGGGAAAATGGAACTGATAACCTATCCAATTTTCATCACATTGCTAGACACATTTGATGTAACTCAGTACCCGGGAGATTGATGTCTCAAGATTGGTAGGACTAAAGGGATTGGGCTTCTGCCTTTTCTCAGAAGATTGTTGCCAAAACGTGTTATTTGATTTTAGGGCAACAGTCTTTGTGGATTTAATAAAATGTTGACAATCCTGAAGTATTGTTTCCTGTAGTTTCCTTATGTATTGAGTCATCCCTGGTTTCTTCAAAAATTTGTAATATTCTACAACAAAGGTGGCAGCGTTATGTGGTTCTAGCCGTATCCAGAGGAGACGGTTATCTTCATTATGCTTGGCAGCTAGAAAATCATTCTTCCATGTAATCTGGTTGGTAAGGAAGGAGATGACTGCCCAAATCTGGATATCACCAACAAGAGGGTTGAGATTAAGCTGTCTGTTCTCAGGAATAGCTTCAATATGAAGATATACCTCACATAATAGATGTTGATCAGTAGTAGAGGCTTCTACAAAAGTTTGAACAAAATCTTCTAGCTTGAACACTGCATAGGGTTTTCCTTCTTTGATTGATTTAATCTGAAAGAATGCAAGTCATTCTATAAGGAAAAGAGAGTAATTTGAGGATGGTTTCCTAGCAGCCAACATTTTTTGCACAAAATCAAACATCAAGAGCAATTTGTCTTTTAAATATTCATTCTGCTTCTTATGGGTACGAGATTCTTGGCGTGTTTTCTCCAAAGCTTCCCAGTTTGAATAGATGTGGTTCAGCTAAAGTAGTCTGTGCTCCTGCAAAATTTTGTCCTGTGTAATAGCAAACTCCTTTTTCCATTTGTCCATTATTGCTTTCTCATTCCATGGTTGAGTTTGTGTTTTATCATCGCAAGTGGTAGGATGAGGTAGGGTCTGAGTGGCTTGTTCCACAAGAGTAGGGGTACTGATTTTGCTAGGAGGGGCAGATTCATCAATAGGTAGAGTTTGTGTTTCAACATCGTTAGTGGTAGGTTGCAGTAGATTCTGAGTGGCTTGTTCCACAAAAGTAGGGGTATTAATCTTGACAGGAGGGGCATATTCATCAACAGGAAGGGTTTGGAAAACTTTACTAATGAAAAAAGGAGCTTCAGATTTAACAGTTGTTGTAGGCTAGGGTTCCTGTAGATTAGATTTTCTTTTTGGAATTTTTGAAGGTCCTACTGGTTCTTGTGTAACAGTAGGGAGTTCCTCTTTTTTAACTGCAGAAGTCATAGGTGCAGGGGAAGATCCAGGTATTGAGATTTGAACCACTTTGTAGCCTGCTTTATCATAAATATCCCCACATTGGCTGCACATATACTCTCTATTTTGATCATCTTTTGTGTTTTTCTCTGCCATGGCCGCTACATGAGACAAGGTATGAAAATTAAGTTCCTTGTCATAGGCTTCCTTTGCCATTACCAGCTCTTGCTTGTAAGCTTCCAGTTCTGATCTTAGAAACTCATTCTCTTGTAAGAGAGAAGCCATTGTTGGTTCTGGTTGTTGATCTGTCATCGGTGTATCAATAGGGGTGACTAGTTTTTGTGTAACGGTCACAACCTCAGTAGTTGGTTCTTGTGGAGTGGCTACAAAATCAACAGTTGATTCCTGTGTTTCAGCTACTTGATGCAAAGAAAATAGTGTTTCAGCACCCTAGGCATGTGATTCTTGAACTTCAGGAATAAAGTCAGCAGTTGATTCTTGTGTTTTAGCTGTAGTTGGTTCTTGTGTGATAGCTATAGCTGGTTCTTGTGTTTCAGCTACTGAATGAGTAGCTGGTTCTTGTGTGACAGCTACTGTTGCAGCACCCTGGGCATATGATTCTTGTATTTCAGGAATGAAGTCAGCAACTGGTTCTTGTGTTTCAGTTGTAGTTGGTTCTTGTGTAATAGCTATAGTTGGTTCTTGTGTTTCAGCTACTGAATGAGTAGCTGGTTCTTGTGTGACAACTACTTGATGTAAAGAAAATGATGTCACAACATCTTGGCCTTCTGGTTCTTGTGTTTCAGTGCCCGTGGGTTGCACAAGTAAAAATTATGGGGTTTGGGAAGGTAGAGGTGTATGGGTTTTTAGAAAAATGGGTTGGGGGTTTAGGGCAGTGACAATAGTGGCTGCTCTTGTTGAAGCCCCCATTTGTTTTTTAGGTAAAAAGGAAGGAAAAGTAGGAATTTTCTTCTTTCTTTTGCGTGTGGGTTTTTCCTCAGTGATGGGGTAGGGAGGGTTATCAGGTGTATCTGCTTCAGAATCATCACTAAGGATATGAACAGTAGGGGTAGATGATTCTAGTAAATTGTGAGGTGAAATTGGTATGGTGGAAGGAATTGGATCAATTGGATCTGTAGGCAGATTAATAAGTATTTCCAGAGGGTCAGGAAGGTTTTGTGGTTGCTCTTCATGAGGGTTTTTAGGAAGTTCAGCAGCTTCCTAACGGTTTATGGGTGGATTGTTTAGGAGGGGGTTTTGTTGGGAAAAACCCTTTTGGATGAGTAATTGAACAAGGCGGTGATGGGTGAGGGAAAGGATGGGATTTTTAGCCTATTTACAATAATGTGACATGTTTCTAGGACATCCGAGCAGATAGTAAGGAATATTGACCAGTCTAGCATGTCATAAATGAGATAACAAGACAAAGTCAAACTGGTAAATTACCTGGTATCGAACTTCACAGGTAAGGAGGCGGTAACGAGCTAAGTCGAACACCCCAGCCTTTAGGCTCAACTTATTCTCCTGGAAAGAGAAAATACTGCTGGGCATTAAGGATAATGTGTTTGCAGTTGAACCAGCGAATGCCAGCGACTGGAAGACCCAAAACCTGTGTGATATCATCCTATGTGACTAGAATCCGAACCCCTTGAACAATAGAATGGTCTTGTTGGAGATTCCGAGCAAATTGAAGAACCTGTTGTTGATCAAATCCCTGGATCCTTTGAAAATAACCCAGCCAGCTTGCCTTCTGAAAGATTTGGTAGACTTCTGGATACAATTCTAGCAGGGTTGTCGTGGCGGGTTCGTATCGTATAACAGTACCTCCCATATCTATTCAACTTAGTTGAATGCACAGTCAGAGAGTCACGTAACCGCATCCGGACAGAGTAATTTTTACGGATGAAGGCATGCAAATGATGGTGAAAAAAAATGAAATGATGGGTAAAAATAAGTGACGGTAGTCAGTTCATGCGAAATGATGGCATAAAATTTTGATATTTCTCCCCCGAACTATAGATAAAATAGTGAATTTAAGTGAATGATAGTAATTAATTGGGATCTTCTCATTAGCCATAGTTCAATTGTATTTACATATAAAGTTTACATATCTCATCTTTACCTTTGATTTGTACTTCAAAAAATATAGTGCCTGTGCATAATAGATCTGCAGTAAGCATGGGAGAGACTTTGGATTTATTAGACAAATTGTATCAAGGGTTTGTTTAATCATGCGAGAAGGTAGTGAAAGGATAGAATGTAGTATTAAAATAGGAGAAGTGAGAGCGAAAGAGTTGAAAAAGATGGTTTTATTGACAAGAAATGCTGAAAAAGTGGTGTTTCAGCAACGGGAAAAGAATGGAAAAATGTTTGTTGAAGAGTGATGTTTTAACAATGGAAAATATTGTTGAAGAAATGGTGTTTCAGCAGCGGGGAAAATGAGAAAAATGTTGTTGAAGAGTGATGTTTCAGCAATGGGAAAATGAGGAAAAATGTTGCTGAGGAGTGGTGTTTCAGCAATGGGGAAAATGAGGAAAATGTTGTTCAACAATGGTGTTTCAGCAATGGGGAAAATGAGGAAAATGTTGTTGAACAATGGTGTTTCAACAATGGGAAAAATGAGGAAAATGTTGTTGAACAGTGGTATTTCAACAAATGGAAAAATGAGGAAAATGTTGTTGAACAGTGGTGTTTCAGCAATGGAAAAATGAGGAAAATGTTGTTGAACAGTGGTGTTTCAGCAATGGAAAAATGGGGAAAGGGAATGGAAAGTGAAGATGAATGGATTGAAGAAAGAGGGAGCAATGCTTCATAAAATGAAGCTTGGATCTGCTTGTAGTAAGATTGTCCTTTCTTGGTAGGCCTTTTCTGAATCGAGAATCTGCAAAAAAATCAATTGTAACATGTCAATCCTTGACATGGATTATTAGTAAAAGAAATTCAATCTAATACTAAAGAAATTAAATTCAGAAAAATTAATTGCAATGAGGGGCAGGAGGCTCCTCTAAAAAGAGATAATGTGAATCTGCCACACATGTGGCCTTAAAATATTCTTTGGAAATGGGGCGCTGGTACAGATGGAGCCGATGACCATTCACTAATAACAATGTTTTAGAGTCATCAATTGTGAGGAGCCATACTATTCCATTAGGGAAAACAGTGTCCACTTCGTAAGGTCCTAGCCATCTTGTACGTAGTTTCCCTTGAAATTCTTTAAACCGAGAATCATACAGTAAATCCCAATTACGTTTTTGGAATTGCTTATGCTTGATGGTTTTATCATGTCATTTTTTTCCTTGTTGTTGAATCATAGTTGTCTGGTGAATGGAATCTAGTCTTTTTTCATCCAATTCATTAAGCTATTGCAACCTGGTTGTTTGTGCATCAGTCAAATCAAGGTTAACAACTAAAGCAATCCTTAAGGTTTTGATTTCAAATTCCAAAGGAAAGACAACACTTTTTCCATAAACTAATTCATAGGGGGAGAATCCTGTAGTATTTCTCTAGGTAGTTCTGTAAGCCCATAATGCTTTAGGAAGCCTTTGAGACCAATCCTTTCTGTTCTTCACTGTTTTTGCGAGAATGGATTCTATTACTTTATTTGTGCTTTCCACCTGTCCATTGGCTTGGGGGTGGTATGGTGTAGTCATTCTATGATGGATATGATATTTTTAAAGGATGGCTTTAAAACCATGAGAAGTGAAAGGAGGTTCTCCATCTGTGACTAATTCTCTAGGCACTCCAAATCTGATAAAGATATCTTCAAATAAAAAATCTAGAACAACTTCTTCAGTAACTCTATGGAGTGCTTTAGCCTCCACCCATTTGGTCATATAATCTGTGCAGACCACTATATAAACTTTTTTATTGGATGGAGGGTTAATGGGTCCTACAAAGTCTAAGGCCCATCTTTCAAATGNGTATTGTGGAGCGCCAACGCTCCGAGATAGTGTAAGGGGGAGCGCTCCTCTCCAAAACTCAGTTTTTTGGGTGCTTTCTTGTGGCAAAAGGTTGTTTGACTTCAGTAGATCAGTTCTCCTCATTCAAATCAGTCATGTGAGATTTTATAAGTGTCTCCTTAGTGTCGTTATCATGACAGTATGTCTGAACATCCTTTGCGACACTAGTGACCAACTTGCGACACTTGTGAAAGTTGTGGGGAAGATGAGACACTTACGATAATTGAGAGGGATAATGTGACACTTATCCAGCTGAGCAATTTTGACGTGTAACAGTAATTTTGCAACCCAAATGCATGAGACACAGTTGCGTGAAAATATATCTTGTCTGTTCTATTTTTCTTTCCTTCCCAAGCGTTAGGGTATTCAAGGGTTCTACAGACAAGGATTTTCCTTGTTCTATAGTTCTCTAATATATGTGCAGGGTCCAAAAGTAGTACTTGGCCCAATATATTAGGGCAACAACTAAAGAGGCTAGACTGTTCCCTTAGCCATACTACCCGACTACTGAGGTAGTAGAGAGTATCTTCTCGAGTGCTATTCTCGATGGCACTATAGAATTCAGGAAGCTGATCAATTTATCTATGGAGGGATTCAGGAGATATAGGTTGATCTGTATATAGGTGTTGTCTTATGTGCTACCACTCGAATGGGTACCAACAGGGGTTACAAGGGTGGCCAATAGATGTCTTCTTAAGTACCATTTGTATTTCCTAGATGTATGAATCCCCAACCATGGGTTTATGTGTGCAACGATAGATATTTGTAGCTTAAAGAAGTCGAAATATGTCTCTACCCTGAAGAAAACAAATTAACCCACAATTTTCTACCAAGGAAGGTGCTCTGATACCACTTTTAATATTCCAGATATAAAATAGTATGCAGAACAAAAATAATTAGCTAGAAATGGAAGATAAACAATGATATAACCAGAACAACACCACAATAATACCAAAATAATACCAGAATAACACCAGAAAGAGAACTTTGATTACCGAGAGCAATGTTAACTTTCCTCTTCGAGGGGGAAACCTCCAACAAAGTAGAGCTCTATTGCAATAATATCGAAGACAAAACTTTGCATACCCTCAACTCTTGTTTATACTAAATATGTCTATCAAAATAAAAATCTAGAGGAAGATCCTTCTTGAAGTGGAATCTTCTATTAGGTCTTCTTACATTTGACTTATTCTTCCTTATTGATAGGCCTTATTATTATTGACCTTTATTACATGGAAATATATTATTCTACCTACGTCAGGGGTTAGGTCCCTAACAAACATAATAATGAGAGCCACAAAGATATGATACCTCAGATGGTCCCCATACATCTATATGCACAAGCTCTAACCTTCCACTCTTCTTTTGTTTTCCAACTCTAATAAATTTGACTCTCTTATGTTTTCCATAAACACAATGCTCACAAAAATCCAAACCAACTTGTTTAATATTTCGCAACAAATACCTTTTTCGAAGTATCCACATCCCCTTCTCACTCATGTGTCCAAGCCTATGATTCTAAAGTGTTGTATCCACTCCTGTAGAAGATAAAGAGATTGAAGAATCAATATTACCAATACATAAATACAATGTACCTACCTTCTCTCCTTTTTATTTCACCAGTGATCCTTTGGTGACCTTCCACGCCTTATCTGTATATATATATATATATAAATATACAACCTTCTCTTTCCAACTTCCCTGTTAAAATTGGATTTTTCCTTAGATCTAGTACATGTCTTATCTCTTTCAAGAACCATTGGTTTCCATTATTTTTCTTTATTTGTACCTTACCCATTCCAAAAATTGTGCATGGTGCATCATCACCCAAATGAACCTGTCCAAAATCATGTTGAACATAATCTAGAAAATGTTTCCTATGGGGTGTGGCATGAAATGAAGCCCCCAAATATAATACCCAAGAATCATAAATATTATCTATAGAAAGAATCAAAGCATCTTGTAACACATCACCTATTACATTTTCTTCCTGGTTTTTCTCTTGCCACCCATATCTTTGTTTCTTTGGAGCTCTACTGTATTTCTTCAGATGACCTTTCTTCCCACAATTCCAACACTATATCTTTCCCAGTTTGAATTTGGATCTTCCCTTCCTAGAATTCCCATAGTTCCCTGAGCACTTTCCTCTATCCTTTTGTCTTCCCCTGTTCTCCATGTTTAATGCATTACCTGATGTCTCACTTGTTATTTTCCATCACATTTCCTAGCTAAGGATAACTCCAACAACATCATTAAATTTTAGAGTGTTTGAACTAGAGATAAATTTACTTACAACCATGACCAAGCCTTTCCAACAATGAGCACAAGATAATAAGAGCCTTGATCTCATCATCAAAGTCCACTTTTACAGAACTTAGTTGATTAGTAACCGTATTAAATTCATTTAAATGATATGCAAGAGACCCACCTTCTGATATCTTCATATTAAATAATCTCTTGATTTGAAATACCTTATTGGACACCAAGGGTTTTTCATATAGTTTAGCCAACGCACCCATCAGTTCCTTCATTGTCTTTTCTTATGAAACATTGAAATCCATCAACACTGCCAGGCTCAACCGTATCATTCCTAGTGCCTTTCTATCGAGAATTATTTTCTATTCCACCCAATGGTAGGAATATATCCTTTTGATATAAGTAATTTTCCATCTACATCTACATATTTCCATCTTCTTCCATTGCTCCCACTCAAACCAGGAACCCTCTTTTCTCGTGAGTTACCTTTCGCTCTGATACTAGTTGTTATAAAACAATGATTGCAATAACATAAAAAAAATGTGGAAATAAAACACAAAAGATACACAATACAATAGAGAAACAGATATACGTGGTTCACCCAATGTGGACTACATCCACCAGAGAAATTTCTAGGTCCTTCCTTTTTATTATCCAAAAAAATGAAGGGATACAACCTACAACACACTTGTTGTAACTTCCTCTTCTTTCTCTCACAATCTCCTCTCTTAGAAACAATATTCGTGATAATACACAACCACAATACAATTCCCTCATAAGAGAGGGTTTCCTTCTAGGGAAAAAACCCTAAAATAAATTCTACCATCAGATCTGGGACCTTATAATGAATGGTATAGATTGACTATGAAATTACAATATTTTAAAAGGAATTTTTTCCCAAAATTTCGCTTCAGGGGTGTCGCCCCCCTCTAGACCCCCTTGGCAAAAATTTTGGGGGTGAAATACCCCCCACACCCCCCGTTAGCGAATGGAGTCCAAGAATGATTGAAACAAACCTATGAATCAGGAAGATAATCAAGCTCCAAAACCAATAATCAACAGTTCAAGAAGGATGCACGTGGCAGTCTTCTACTGACGTGAATTAGTTCAAAGTCCAAATCTGTCGGAGGGGTTCTGATGTTGTCAGATTCCAAGTTCTTATACTAAATATTTTCTCTCAGAGTCCAAATGGTCAGAATGGTCTAATCCAGGTGCATCAAAACTTCAATAAGAGGGAATCTGATGGTTCCTTAGCATGAGGATTTGGCACAAGGTTTTATGGAGAGCCCGTAAAACAAAAAGGTAAACATACATCAGTAAGCTGGTAAACCATCATTTGATTGGCCCACGACAATTGCATATGGTCCTGTGGGAAATTGGTCTTATCACCAAAGGATAAAGGAGTTGATGATTGGAATTTTAGCACTTTTTCATAGCATTGGGTGCATGGAGAACAAAGAGTTGAGCACTAGATGAAACAAGTGCTCATGTTTTTGAGAAATGAGCTTAGCGTTGATCTAGAGAGAACTTAAGTTGAGAACCTATCTCAAATAGAATTAGGAACTATTGGATCAAGAGGGGATATGGAAACCCAGTTCTAGTTGAGCAATGAACAACATAGAGCAGAACTGAGAGAAACCAGAAACGTTGAAGATGCAAGCAAAGTTATTGCAAATTCTGCATCTGTGGGTTTTAGACCGGGAGGTCATCATCAACTCTGCATATTTGGGTTTTAGACCGAGATCTTATCATAATAATTACACATTTTGAATGGTCCAATACATGCCTTCGAGATCTATTGGGTGCTTCAATGTAAAAAAAACCTTGTTTAGGGCCTCAAATGGCTCCAAACGTTTGGGAACCAAAAATTGGTAGAAAAAATACCGAGATGTGGAATGATTATGAATTGGTTGAATAGGTGGGTGGACACTAATATCTACTTGTATCATTACTCCCCCCTTAGGAAGAAATGGTCTCTATTGCATTACGTTCCTCTATTATATGGACAAACTTTTGATGAGTCAGACTCCTGGTGAGCCACTTTCCCTAATGAAGAAGCTACCCTATTTTGATGACCCGATAGAATTGGATATTCTACTAGAGGGTACCCTTCATCTTGGTGTCCATGATCCAATCCACTGTTATTTGTTCAATGTAGTCAGGATTGAGTTTTGTAGGGGCCAAGTGATCGACCACATTTCAAGTTTCCAAGAGAGGTGGAAAATATGGTCGAAGTAGTTTCACATTAAATACGGGGTGTGATCCAAGGAAAGGGAGGATGCTTAATTCAAAATAATTCTCACACACATCCTTGGTGATGGTTTAATTCCATATTGGAGTGAGAATATTGTCTAATAGGGTCCTGCAAGGTGCTCATTTTAAAAATTAAACCATACCTTATCTCCCACCTGAAACTTATGTGTTTCCTGATGTTGATCATGGCGCTGCTTGTACTTGGCATTGGATTTATACAAAATATCCTTAAATTGTTTTTGGATGTGTTGGATTTGTTCAAGAAATTTGGCTACTTGATCAACCTTGGTTTGAGCATGGGAGCACTCTTCCTGTGCAGATGTTATGAGGAAAGCTATGTCCATGAGGGCCAATGCCTAGAACCCCAAGCACACTTGAAAGGGGATATGGCCAGTAGAGATATGGAGGGATATGGTGTACCCATGTTGAACATAAGGAAGGATATCATCGCATGTGTGTGGATGTTTGGAATTATACATCCTTAGGATATGAATAATCATCCCATTGACTACCTAATTCTGTCCATCAGGTTGTGGGTGGAAGGTAGTTGATTTGGTTAGCTTGGTGTCCATCATCAACCATAGGCTAGATCAAAAAGTAATCAATAAAATAGTATCTCAATCTGAAATAATGGTCTGTGGGAGCTAAAAATGGACCCAAACATGCTCATAGAATATCTTAGCATTGGCATCGATTGTGAAATTATTCTTATAAGGTGTCAAAACTTCCATATTTGAGAATCGATCAACAACCATGAAGACAAAGGTATTACCATGCTTGTTTGAAGGTAGACCAGACATGTAATCCATGGAGATGGACTCTCAATGCCTCTCAGGAGTGGGAAGAGGGGTGTGTAGCCCCTATTTTTTAATGGTAGGTTTGGAAATGGCATAGGAAGTGCATGATCTGATATACTTCCTTACATCTTGTCATAGCTCCGACCAATAAAAATAATTTTGTAGTACCACCACTATTTTTTCCATTCCAAAGTATCCTGCATCCTGACTATAATGAGCTTCCGAAATCATCTTTTCATGCTCACTTGAAGGAACAAAAATATGGCTCAGATGGCATAACAATCCATCTTGGAGGTGAAATTTTGGAACTGGTTTTCCTACGCCCAATTTCGGATAGGTAGCAACAAAGTCAGAGTAATTGTTGTTTAATTGTATCCACCCAGAGGTCTCATGCCCATTAAAGTTGAGAATTGTGGTTAGTGCCACAACTGAGGGTTGACTAAGGTAGTATGCAACATGGTTGGTGATTCCTTTTTTATACTTGATGTTCAAGCGGAATTACTGGAGGTACATGGACCACTTCTAATGGAGGTCATTCTCTAACTTTCCTTGTGTTTGCATGAATTACAAAGGCATGTGATTAGTGTGGATGATCGTTCCCTTTTTTAGAATGTAACTCTTCCACTGTCTACATGCTTGTACAATGGAGTATATCTCTTTGTTTTAGGTGGGGTATTTGCAAAAAAAATCATATAGTATTTCATTGTGATAGACCAATGAATGTGTGTTCTGAGTGAGGACTACACCGATGGAATAATATGAAGCATTTGTCTCAATATCGAATGACTATTATAGGTATGGAAGAATAATTTATGGTTTTGAGAAGAGGGAGAATTTCAAATCCTCGAATGATTTCTATTATGGTGCAACCCAAACAAACTTGGCTTGGCTACACCCTTGGTCACTTGGCTTAGGGCACAAGTGATATGATAGAACCCCAACATAAATATGTGATAGAAGTTGGTGATACCCAAGAAGCTGCATGCATTGATCAATGTCTTTGTTCTTGACCAATCATGAATGATGTAGATATTGGATGGATCTGTATGCACACCTTTCTCATCCACAATGTATCCTAGATATTGAATTCTCTACATGCCAAAGGAACACTTATCCAAATTCAAATATAATTTGTATTGTCATAGGGTGCCCAAGACCTATTGAATATGCTTCAAATGTTCCTCCCATGTTTTGCTAAAAATGAGGATGTCATCCAAATATATGACCACAAAGGCATTTGTGAATGGTCATAATATATCATCCATCATCTGCATGAATGTGGTCAGGGAATTAGTTAAATTGGAAAACATGAGCAACCATTTGAAGAGACCTTATTTAGACTTGAAGGATATATTCCATACATCAGTTTTCTTAATCAACACTTGGTAGTATCCTGACTTCATATCAATCTTATTCAAAATAATTATGACCTTGAGTTGATATAGAAGATAATCAATTTGGGGTATTGGGTACCAGTCCCATCCTTATTCTATTCCAAAACAATTGGGATCCTACAAGGTGAGGAGCTTGGTCTAATGTGTCCCTTCAAAATTAGTTATTGGATATGGAATTTGATTTCTTCATTGTCCATAATAGAGCATCTATATACAGGGTCGTTGGGAAGAGGAGCACCATGTGTCAAATCAATTGATTTCTTTACTTGATAGTGAAAAGGCACCCTAGTAGGAGAGGAAAAGATGTCTTTGTGTTCTTCTACTATATTTCCCACCTGATTATACTGTGTAGAGAGACCTCATGCAAATGTTTTTACAATTGTATTGATCTTTCATTCGCCTTTTGACTGAACCATAAAGAGGACAAATATCTCATTCTAAGAGATCACTTTTATACACTACTTCATGGAGACTAAAGAGACCATAGTAGTTTGGACTATCTCTCGTACCCTATAGAGTTTACCTGCCAAATAAATAATGACACTACGGGGCCTAGATTCGTAAACAACATGACACTTCAACATATATAGTTTTCCTAAAATAACATCACAAACTTCAAGTGGGGAAACATTACACAATACTTCATCTTTGAAGGGGTTGATGCCATAGTGCATGAGACATTGATGGATAACGTGGATGTCTTTTCCATGGCTTACCTAACCGATGGTGTATGGATGAGGGTACGACATAATTGTTAGGTTAATCCTCTTGAATACCTATGTTGATATTAGGTTCTTTTGGATACCACTGTCAACAATGAAATGGAGTGGGGTCCCCTTCACCCACATCTGTTAGTGGAAGAGGCACTCCCCTTATTCATTCTCCTTTGGTTCCTCTAGTTGGACCTTTGGGGAAAAAATGGTGACATTAGGTTATGTGTTAATAATCTATTTTCCCCTATGAAGTTCCAAATTAGAGTCTGAGATGACATCTGACTCCAACTCTTTCATCTCAGGCACCAATGACTGTTTGGAGTGGCATTCATCAGCGTTGTGCCAAGGGATTTTGTGGATATCACACCACTTTCTAGTGTCCTTCGACTTCCAATTACCCTTATTTTCTTATGGCTTGGTCTAGTTTTCCTGGGTCTGACCATCCTTTATCTGTCCTTTATTCTAGGATTTAGGGTCACCTTTACTGTGTTTATGCTGCGATGGGTTTGCATAATTGAAATCCTGCTTATTATTCTGCTTGAAATTTTTCTCAATCTTGATAGCATATCGGTAAGTGGTTCCTAGTTAGGAGATGTACAGGAACTCCATATCTATTTGTATGTACCTATGTAGGCAACTGCCGTAATTTAGAACCAGATTCCACTCAGAGTCTTTAATACCTATATTTGTGTACAAGTTATGGAAGATGTTGGTGTACTCTAGCACTATCTGGTCTCTCTCCTAACGCAAAGTTGTCCATATCGTGTACTAGTCATAATAGTTTCAAATAGGGTAGTATTAATCCTTGAAGGAATAAAAAAAATCCTCCCAAGTGGGTTTTGGCCCAAAAATTGCAGACTCATCTCTGACATGTTGCTCACATTAAGTTTCCCACCAAATTGTGGCATGGGGAAGATATTTAAGGAGCATGAAGGTAATTTTTTCACTGTTAGGAAACTTTTGGGCTAAGAAATAACCCTCTAGCAGACTTAACCATTTTTACAAAGCATCATCGTTTATTTGGCCTTTAAATAAATGACTATTAAAGTTAACTTGTACCTTGAAGGGTGTAGCACCTCCAAAGTGACTGCTGGTTGAAGTTTTTTCCATTTATGTTGGTAGTCGTCGAATAATTTAGGAAAAACTATCCATGATCTTGTTCCTCTGTCGTGTGAGGGATTCATCAAACAATAGTTTGATAGGATATCCTACTCCATTTTGTCTCTTTTATTCCACCATGGGAGACTAATTAGGCCATAAAGAGCATTTTTCCTCAAAGGAAACTATCTCAATACCCAACTATCTATACCTTGACCTCATCGGGGACATGCGCTAAGAAATGACAAGGAGCATACTACTTTGATACCATTGATCAAAATTATATTGACAATTAAATGAAGGAATCAATATAACAAGGAAACACATATAGGTATTGAAAGAATCATAGTAATATAGTTAACTTATATTATATTAATGAATGGAATACACAAGACTATAAAATTCAAATCACACAAACTAGCTAGAATGGTCGTAGCTTATCCCTAAAGAGAGAGATGTGTCATCTACGCTCATTCACAAGAAGATGATTCCAAAGAGGCCGAAAATGAATTTTTAACATAAAGAATCAATGAAAAACCCCTAGACATCCAAAAGCCTAACCCTAGAATATGAAATGCCAAAGGGTTTGTGGGCTCGGATGTGGTTAGTTGATACACCAACTTCTTGAGGGTGTTACTTTTGCATACAATATTTGTTTGGGGCGCTTGGTATCCCATTGGAAAGGTATATCCGAGAAGTAAACATTCTAAATTACCCAATATATTCCTATGGAATCTATTTGGTGCTACCATATCAAAACAATGTTGTTTAGGGCCTCAAAATGACCCTGAAAATTTGGACTCGAAAAACCATAGAAAAATTACCAAGATGTGGAACCATTCTGAATTAGTGGAATAGTTGGGTGAAAATCAATATCCACCTAGATTACTATTACTCATATTAAATCGAATGAAACTATCATCCCTTTTATATGCATTATTTATCACACCAAGCTATAATGCAATCTAATAAAACCAATAAATCGATGTGCCAATACCCATTTCCATATCTACACAATGCATCATTACATTGACTTTGGAATACCACATATATATGCCATGTATTCCACCATAGTGAGTTAGAATTCCTATCCAACACCTCAACACATCATCCAAAATCTTCCCCATTTACGTGTTCGATCATTTGGATACCTTCCTTTTCAACCCATACAAAACACTAGGAACATAATCCCTCAGTGATCTTTATTGACAACAAAGAGGTTGCAGTACAAACATTGGTGATACACATGAATACAATTACATGATTTTACAATGTTATATCCCTTCCATATCCAACCACATCATGGCCTCACACATGGCTAACTCTATTGGCATTTGTTTCTATAGTAGGAGTGTATCTCTTGACTTAACATGGTTATGCCACCATAACCAACATAACATAATATGCAATCAAATTTCACATAAATGCATTCAAGCATAAACAACATGTGTACATTCAAGGCCCTCTTCCTTTACACATCAATTCAAATATTGAAATTTAATTGAGGGAATTCTTACCTCAATTCCCTTCAACATTTATGCATCATAAGAAGCCAAATGTATACCTACATAGTTGTTATCAATTTACTTGATGCTACCCGATCAACTGGTATTTTGTAGAATCTCACAATCTCCCTTCACCAACCCCTTGATCAACATTCCAACCATCCTTGTTTCTCTTCATACATATGGCTATCAACATCATCATTATCACTTTTGTAGTGTCCCCACTACATAACCCATAAAGAATTTTTTGATACCAATAAACTAAATGCATCTCACAAAACTATTTAAACATGAATGCAACTCATTTATCATTCACAAATAAACACATAAATTTTTATAAACTCAGAGTTCATGCACAAAAATAAAAACCCATGAATTAAATTGATAAAGAGAGATAAAAAAAATTATCTTTTAACAACAAATGAACAACCGACTGCAAGGGACGGACAATACTCCCAACCATATATTTCCTTCTCCAAATATCAACAACAAATAACCCCTGAGTTGGGGCTACGATTCCACAAAAGAGGATGTCTCTCTCACAACCCAATTCAAACCCACAACCAACTATTTTTCTAACATCTCTCCCAATCCTCGAGCTCTCTTCCCTTCAATGATCCCCCTTCACTAAACACAGTCTCTCAGGTCTTCCCTCTTCCCTCCAAGGCTCCAACACAAGGTTGGATAGGAATATATAATGTTGGGGACTCCAGGGATGCTAGCTACCCTAAGAAAACTAAAAAAAATTCAATTGTTTAAGGGAAATTCACTCACACAGAAATATCCCTCTCTATAGGCCTAAAAAACCAATTTCACATCAAAAAATAGCTCGAACAAGCTGCCCACAACACCTACTATGTATTCCCTCAAGATCCAATTCTCTCCCCTCCTTTTATGCTCCAAACATTGCATGTAAATTCTTCCCAGAAAGGCCACTTGAATTGAACTTTTGCCCATGAGAGATTACTCACATTCCCCAAGGTTAATTGTACTCATCCCCCATGCTCTCATAACTATGTGATGTGACTTTACCCACCAACCCCTCTTACATGTGGGATCTTATACACTCAAAAGGAAAATAGAAAAGTTCACTCAAAGTAATAATTTTAGGAAAGTGGGCTGAACTAATACCCATAAATAATTCCCCCCTGGACCCCTTTCTTAGACATTCCTAGACATTCCCCTCTCTAGTGAAAACTTATCCCAATTCTTATGTCCATGTCAATCCATAACCAACATCACATTTATTTTATTATTATGATCATATACAAAGTTTACAAATTACATATTTGGTCCCATGACCATACATCGTATTTAATTACACATTGATAAAATGGAGATATAAATGGATTTTTTACATTCCCCTTCCCATACAAATTGCACCATCCTCAGTGAACAACACCATATCAATATACATATATATAATTTACATCATAATATTTGAAACTTTTGCAAGTTCAATTCCAACCATCAATTTCTTGTTCCTCGCAACCTTCACAACCCAAGGAAGTCTACCCCCTTCTCTGCACCACAATCCACCAAGTTGTACTACTTCCCTCCCAGGGCTCCAACACATATCGAACATGAACTCTCTGAGATGTCGCTTGAGGAAACCCAACTTCCAAAATGGATTCTTGCATACTTATGTACATTCAACGTTCTTCAAAATTTTAAATAATTTACGGGTATTCCTCCCACATGGTCTCCTCATGCTCCCACGTGACGTCTTTAGGACCATAGAAGATTTATTGAACCTTTACCATAATTATGTCTTGGTTCCATAGCACTTTGAATTTCTAGTCCAGAATGCACACTGGTTCCACTTGAAAGTCCCCTTTTTGATCCACCTAAATAATAGTCCAACCAATCACATGGTTAGGATCATGAAAATATTTATTTAATAATGACACATGAAACACATTATGAATTCTCATGGGCATAGGAAATGCAATCATGTATGCAACTGGGACTATCTTGTCTAAAACTTCAAATGGCCCACAGTATCTTGCTACCAACTTTGGGAAACTTCCCAATCTTAGTGAGATTCTTTTATCATTTAATTTTAAAAACACATGCTCACCCACTTTAAATTATCTGTATGTACTATTTTTATATGCATAACTCTTTTTCCTATCCTGTGCAACATTTAAATTCTTCCTGAACTTTACCATCCAGTCTTCCATTTCCCTTAGCAATTATGGTCCAAAGAATACTCTATATATTGGGTTGTCCCAACTCACCGATGTGTTTCATTTCCTTCCATACAAAGATTCAAATGGGAACATTTTCAATGATTCCTAATACCCATTATTGTAAGCAAACTCAACTAGATGAATGTAGTCCTCCCACTTGGGATTCTTGTCCATTACATACATTCTCAACATATCTTCAATTATCTGGTTGTTCCTCTCTATCTTCCCATCCGACTCTAGATGATATGATGTAGTGAAATTTAGATTAGTACTGAATACCTTAAAAAAACCCTTCGAGAAGTTGGAAGTGAACTTGGGATCTCTATCTGATACTATTTCCTTAGGCACACCATGTAACCTAGCAATCTCCTTCATGTAAATCTATGCAATGTTGGTTTCCTTATGAGTCATTTTCACTAGAATAAAATGTGAAACCTTCATCAGATTGTCCACCACTACCTTGATAGAATCATGCTTCCTTTATTTTCTTGGCAACTTTATGATAAAATATATGGAAACTAGCTCCCGTTTCCATTCAAGAATGGGAAATGGATGTAACAATCCTGCTGGATGCTTGTGATCCATATTCACTTTCTGACATTCCATGCATGTAGCTATGTAATCAACCACGTCCTTCTTCATTCTCGGCCATAAATGTTGTCTTCTCACTGCTACAATTGTCTTCTTGTATCCTATATGACTAGAATATGGTACATTGTGCATCTCCTTTAACACTAAATTTCTCAAATCCTAAGTGCTAGGAACATAAAATTTGTCCTTGAACAAGAGGATCACTTCCTCTTCCAAACTGTAATATATAAACTTGATTGGTACATTCGCTTGTTGCAATCCTTCTGTAACTTGTGCATAATGTTGATATGATGTTATTG
>SNQJ01S0012811.1:108470-121919 GCA_010110895.2 Picea sitchensis
TTCCTAAGGAAACCCATAAAGGGTAAAAACCTCTTTTTCTTTATATGATAAGTAATATTTACATTCTTTACATTATCATACATATGAGCTCCAACTCATTGTGAGGCCACAACCTTTGTTTTGCAAGCTGCAACTTGCTGAGAGTACCAACTCTCTGTTTTCTCTAGCGCCCACTAGAAGGAAGCACCAACTCCCTAGTTTCTCTAGCACCAACTAGAAGGAAGCATCAACTCCTTGTTTTATCTAGCACCCACTAGAAGGAAGCACCAACTCCCTGGTTTCTCTAGCACCAACTAGAAGGAAGCTACAACTCCCTATGTTCAAGCATCCACTTGAACCTTTGAGGACACCAGTCCTCCCTAGCACCTCCCTTCCACCCTAGTTTATTAATATGAATTTCTAAAACTTATTATAGTGATATAATTTTCAACAATGGCTTACCAGTCTCATCACTGTTCTGCTACATTTCCCTACTCTGTCTGCCTCACTATCTTCCTGCACACATGCATTGCACTTTCTGTTCTTCTGCCTTTTCTTCTCTGTGTGCCATGTCCATTCAATGCACCTTTCCTCTTCTCTGCATTTCATCTGCTACACTCTAACTCCTTTTGCACACATGAATCACTCCCCACTTCAACAACACCAATCTCTTCTTTTCTCCACATTCTTATAGTCTTTGTGCTCCTTGTGCATGCAATATTCACCATGCCTATGCATGCTCACACTGCTCCAATCTCCTCCACATCGAAGAGTTTTTTCCACTTCACTCTTCCACAGCTATCCAATCTCCTATGTGCCACGTTCTCTCTCTATTCTACATATTCTTCTCATTGTGAGTCTTATGCCTGATCATCATGGTAACTCTTCAGCTTCTCTGGTGGTTTCACCTATGCATCCATCATCACTGGGTGTTATTCTGAGATTCCTTAGTTTCTCTGGTAGTTGAGACTCTTCATATTCTCTTCCATAGTCGTGCTCATCCTCTCTGTTGCAGTTACAGACTTCAATGCTCATCCATCTGTCAATTGCCTCAACGAACAGTCTTCATTCCACTAGCAGATTCCTTGAGACTCTTCAGCTCCTCTGTCAATCACACAGAGGTCTCTTTGAATCTTCTGGTAGAGACCATCAATGGTTTCCAGCAGTTAGACTATGAGGAGCAACATTAGCCCTCCGATCGTGCCCAAAATCCCCTACACCGTTGGATTGAAATCATGTGATCTTGCGTTTATTTCGCTAATTCACATTTCGATATTTTGGGATCCCCGGGGTAAATATTTGTTACACTCCATATCCTGATCCCCAAAAATATGAAAATGAGCTTGTCTATACTAGCTCCTTCCCCCATGGGATAACGGGCGGTCAATCCAAGTTTCGGTATCCGAAACTACGAAATGGAGTCGAATCAATGGTTCACATTCCTGATGATTCGACGGTCCATATCTCTTCGTGATTTTGCATATCATGATTTCGACATTCTTATGATGAAAAAGTCTCGAGCCTTGATCCCTCCATTTCCCGGTATTCGATACTCCAAAAAAGAGTCAGATCAATGATCCAGATCAAACCTTGAATTGACGGCTGAGAATGTTTCGTGATTTCACATATTGTGAATTTGAGAGGTTAGGGAACCCCGTTCCTTTGACTCTCCAGTCAGCGAAATGACAATCTTTTGCCATGTGTCCTTTGGACCCAACGATCCAGATCTTGTCGTGATTTCGACTCTTCACGGGCCTTCATCGTGTCTGATCAATGGTTTAGATCAGTCCTCAATCTGACGATTAGGATTATTTCGCGATTTCGTATATCGTGATTTTGAGAGGTTAGGGAACCCCATTCCTTTGACTCTCCATTCAACAAAATGACGATATTTCACCACGTGTCCTATGGACCCAATGATCCTGATCTTGTTGTGATTTCTCATATCACGATTTTTGGGTTCACGACTTCGGGACTCCTATAGTAGGAGTTCTTGACATATCCATCTCATGATTTCCGAAACTCCGAAGTGATCGGACGACTCACATAACCCCCTGAGATGGACGGTTGATGAGATTTTGACGTTTCGAATTTCTCGATTTTGGGACTCCTGTTGTAAAGAACCTTGACATTTCCATCTACCGATATCTGAAATCCCAATAGCCAAAACTCTGAAATGGATTTTGACCAATCATATCAGCGTTTCGCATTTCGCGATTTAGAGACTCCTGTTGTAAAGAACCTTGACATTTCCATCTCCCGATATCTGAAATCCCGATAGCCAAAACTTTGAAATGGAGTCAGACCACCGCTTCGATCTTGAACTTTAAAGAACATGCAGGTTCTCCTGGATCCAACGATGGTCAGACCCTGCGCTCGGATCTAACGCCCGATATCTGTCCTCCATATACGCGCTCATCCCTGGTGCACACCTACGCACTGCGTTTGACTCTGAGCTAATTCCTCCTGAGCTGACTTTGTTCTTGTTTTTCCATCGATGCATATTTTGATCTTGCCATCAATGACAAGCACACTTTGCCTGTTAAACATGCCAACAATCCTATGAATTATCTCTTATGATCTTATCGAGCTTGCTCTGTAGCATCTTCCCAAAATACTTCTGGTGCCCACCTGGCACATTCTTCCTATACTCAAGCCATCATCGTTGTTGTACTTTCCATCAATGACAAGCATACGCTGCCTGTAAAACATGCCAACAGTTATCACTTTCAAAATTCTACTTTTTAAATTGGAACAATACATGCCAATGGTTGTAGCATGCATTTCATCCAACCTTCTTCTGAGAGTGTCAACCACTTTATTCTCTTTTCCTTTGATATCCTTGATTTTTAAGTCATATTCACTAAGAAATTCTATCCATATAGTTTTTCTGGAATTCAATGTTGGCTACTCAAACAAGTGTTTAAGACCACTATGATATTTCTTCAACTTGAACTTTCTTCCCATGAGATGGTGCCTCCACATTTTTAAAATGGCTTCCAACTCTAAGTCATGGGTAGCATAATTTATTTCATGCCCCTTCAACTTCCTTGACTCGTAGCATATGAGATGTCCATTTTTCATAAGGAATCCACCAAACCCTTCCTTGCATGCATCTATGCACACACAAAAATATTCATTCGGATCTACAAATTTTGGAATAAGTGCACTGGTTAATCATTCCTTCAAGTGTTTGAAACTCTCCTCACACTTAGTAGTCCATTCAAACTTTGTTCCCTTCTTCTACAACAAAGTGATTGGATTCGAAAATTTGGAGAAACCTTCAATGAATCTCGTATAATATCCAACTAATCCCATAAAAGATCTTACTTCTAAAACATTCTTTGGAGCTGGCCAACTTTTTGATTGCTTCAATCTTTTCAGGGTCCACTACCATGCCTTCCTATGAGATGATGTGGCCCAAATAACGAATTTTCCTTTGATAGAAAGTGAACTTTATTATCTTGGCGTACAATTGGTTCTATCTTATCACTTGTAGAACCATCCTTAAATCACTCTAGTACATTTGACTCATTTTTTGATGTCATTCTGATGCCCATCTGACAGACTCCCATATGATTTCCAATAAACTCCCTCTCTAGCTATTTGTTGAACCCATTTAATCATAATCACGATGACCCTAATTGTATGTTGACTATTTGACGTCACAAACTACCCTGTGGAAGCTATGGAGAGATTTTACAAAATCAATGTTTGTTGCACAAAATTGTCACTATTACGACCATAATAGCAGTGGCATTATTGCGACACATTAGTCTGCCACATGGAATTTTCTAAGAAATTTTCATCAGGAAAGCCATTTTCATTTTACTAACTTCGGTGGTCATTAATATGACATAGGCACGTGTAAGAACTATCGAAAAAACAACATGGATTCCATGAGAGCTCCAAGTCCTGTTGGGAATGGGACAAACAAGAGTCAGAGGTTCAAAAACCGTATAATAGAGTAAAAAATAATCAAATTTCATTAGACATAGGGAGAAGGTTCAACCAGATGTACATGAAAATGTTCTCGATATAAGATGATATAGACAATTAGGATTAGGGTTTCTATTTTTTCATAAAACCCTAATTCAATCTTGTTAGATATTCCACAACTAAAAATGCATGGTCACACTTAAGAAATACATGTTTTTCTTTTAAACTATAATTTATGCCCTTACACAAAAATGCACACCAGGATTCACTAAAATGCATGTCCGGGTCTTAAAGAACCTGTAATTTGAGTGGTTCAATTTTCTGAGGGTGTCTTAGATAATTTTACACATATCTACATATTTATATTTTCATTTGCAAACACAAAAGTGGTTGTTGTGTAAAAGGGGGAAATTGTACCTTGTGAATTGATAGACTGAAACAATAGATATTGACCTAATGGAAATGTATGCCCATGCTTCTATATAGATCCAAATTTAGTATCAAAGTTTTGGGGTGAATTTAGTAACATTCTAAATATATATATATCATACATAATGCATTTTAAAATGTCTAAGTACTTCTACCTTGAATCAATATTCCACACTTTTTGTAAAATGGAGGGTAAAACCATCCTACTGTAAAATGCACACCTAAGACTCATATGACCTCCAAATTGAGTGGTTCAAATTGTGTATATTGGATTTTATAATTTTACATCTACTCATACTTTATTTGTGCATTTTGAAATCTAAAACCCTCTACTGTGTGTAAAGGCTAAAAGATGCCTTCTAAATGCAAAAACAATGCATAAAGGGGAAAATGCATGACAACAAGGCATAATGAGAAATGCATGCCTAGGAAGAAAAATCCTTGTATGGTATTGTTAATTTAAAATTTAAAAGTTATAGGATTGTGGATTTGTTGTAAACCCTAAAGATGAAAACTAGGGTGATTTGTGCCCAGAATTTAGTAAAGGGTTGAAATATACATGAATCTTTGGAAAATGTGCACACACACACATTAAAATGACAAAGTGAGTACTAACTATTTGTGCCTATGAGATAGATGAGGCAGGAGCTTGCACAACCACATCACACATAGGCTAGTTGTTAGTTGCATTTCCATTGTGAAGACATGCAGAAATCATCAGAAAATAAAAGGCTATATGAATGGATAATAATTAAATAAATAAACAGACATATCAACATGTGCGATATTCTAGAAAGGCTAAAATGGAATACCTAAATGAGAAAAATACTTGTTTTTCTTTTAAACTGTAATTTCTGTATTTGTGCATAAATGCACACCAGACTTCACAAAAATGCACGCCCAGTCTTTACACACCTCTAATTTGAGTGATTCAAGTTTCTGAGGGTGTGTTAGGTAATTTTAGAGCTTTCTACATATTTTTATTTTCCTTTGCAAACACAAAAGTAGTTGTTGTGTAAAATAGGAAAAGTCCACCTTGTAAATTGAGAGACCAAAACAATAGATAGTGACCTAATGGAAATGCATGCACATGCTTCTATATAGATCCAAATTTAGTTATCTAAGATTTGGGGTGAATTTAATAACATTATAAATCTATATATATCATACAAAGTGCTTTTTCAAATGACTAAGGACTTTTAGCTTGAACCAATATTCCACACTTTTTGTAAAATGGAGGGTAAAACCGTCTTACTATAAAATGAATGCCTAATACTCATATAACCTCCAAATTGAGTGGTTCAAATTGTGGAGTTTGTATTTTATCATTTTACATATATTAATACTTTAGTCATGCATTTTTAAATGAAAAACCCTCTGTTGTGCATAAGGGATAAAATTTTCCTTGTAAGTGCAAAAAAATGCATAAAGGGGAAAATGCATAAAAATGCATGAAACAGTTCATAATGAGAAATGCACACCCTAAGAATAAAAAATACTTGTATGGTGTTGTTAATTTTCAATTTACATGTTACAGGACTCTGGATTTTTTGTAAACCCTAAAGAATGCATACTAGGGTGATTTGCGCCCATAATTTAGTAAAGGGTTGAAATATGCATGAATCTTTGGCAACTATGAAAAACTAATGCATGTAGGTAAATTTAAAAATTTACAGCATACAACCAACATACCAATACATATTTCATATATGATGATCATTGAAAGTGAGACAATCACTGAGAAAACACAAGTATACCCTGGGAAACCCTCTTGGGGTAGAAAACCCATCCAAACAACGTATGATACCAGTACAATACTTTAGAGTAACTAGATAGGACTCAATGGTCTAAAAAAATGTTAAGAACCAAATATCAATATAGCATAGAAAATCCTCAGAAAAAGTACTCAACGCCTTGGAAAAGAGATAATTTCAGATAATAAGCCTCTTCGAGGGGGCAACCTCCTTTTACCCGACTTAAATGTTCAAGTACAAGATGATTCAAAATGAAAATGTATCCTTGGTATATATAGGAGACTAGGAGCTATAATTACAACTAATGGCCTAAAGCCGACATAAATAAAATAACATTACTAACATAATATGCCCCAATTAAGGGGTAATGAGCCAATATTAGGGCTTAACATGCCCCTCCCCTTGAGACAACTGTTGTCTGCAATGCTTGAGTAACTTTGGATGCTTTTGTAACTCTGGATTCTTTTGTATAGCTGTGCAATTCCAATAGTACCTTTTGTTTGAGTTAGGATTTCTTACATAAATATAAGCAATCTTTGTACCATAGTGAATCATTTTTCCATGTAAATGTATATGATGCACTGGAATTCTGCTACAACCTTTGAATGAGAGTCCACAATTTTTCGCCATTCTTCCATTCAACCCTTGCTTCTATTATCCAATCAGGTTGGATGATCAAGATAGCACAGAGAAAGGCCTCAACATCTTCATCCTTTCTTGAGAGTGCATCTGCAACAAAAATTTTCTTCCCCTCTTTATAGACAATTTCAAAATCATAACCCAATATCTTGGTTACCCATTTTTGTTGTTCTTCTGAAAACAATCTTTGTTCCAAGAAGTATTTAAGACTATCATGATCTGTTTTGACCTTGAAATGCCTACCTATTAGGTAAGTATGCCATTTCTTCAATGCATGTAGTATTGCCATCATTTCCTTCTCATAAATAGGTTTGTGTAAGTCATTTCCATTGAGTGGTAGACTTTCAAAAGCCAGGGGCCTTCATTCTTGCATTAGGACAACACTAATTCCATTTCCCGAGGCATCACATTCCACAATAAAGTTTTTTGTGAAGTCTGGAGTGGTCAAGATAGGAGCTTTGCACATCACCTCTTTAAGTTGTTCAAAAGATTTAGTTGCCTCTGGAGTCCATGAAAATGCATCCTTCTTAATTAGTGTTGTTAAAGGTTCTGTTATTCTTCCATAGTTCCGAACAAACTTGTAGTAGTAACCTGTCAAACCCAAAAATCCTCTAAGATTCTTCAATGTTTTGGGAATCGGTCAGCCCATCATGGCCTTAATCTTGTTAGGGTCTACCTTGACACCTTCATGAGATACAATATGACCCAAATACTCTACCTCCTTTACTCCAAAGAAACATTTGGATTGTTTGGCATATAGTTGTTTCTCCTTTAGTAGTTGTAGCACCTTGTCAACATGTTGCACATGATCCTCCCAAGAATTGCTATAGATTAGTATATCATAAAAAAATACTAACACAAATTTTCGAAGGAAGGGCTTGAAAATTGAATTCATCAACCCTTTGAATGTGGAAGGTGCATTTGTAAGGCCAAAAGGCATGACCAAAAATTCATAATGGCCTTCATGAGTTCGAAATGTTGTTTTTGGGATATATTCTTCCTTCATTCTAATCTGATGATACCATGAACGAAGATCAAATTTTGTGAAATAGATTGCTCCATGTAGTTCATCTAACAATTCATCAATGACAGGAATGGGAAATTTATCTTTAATAGTGATCTTGTTGATCTCTCATAATCGGACACATACGCCATGGCTATCTTTCTTGAATACTATTACCAGCAGTGTGAGGTAAGAACTTTGGCTAGGTCTAATAATGCACCATCCTCTAACATTTCTTCAACCATGGCTCAATTTCACTCTTCTAGGCGTGGGGGAATCTATATACCCTGATGCTAGGAGGAACACTCCCAGATGGTGAATTTCATGATCATGATTTTGAGTGGGTGGAAGACCTTTAGGAATATCTTCAAATACTTTGGAATGCTTATCAATGATCCTTTGGAGATCTTGAGGAATAGATGGCTTATATGTTTGAACATCTAGTGCGGAAATAGTTGTGCAATATTGCTTTGATGCCCCTTTTTTCAATAATTTTATCATGCCAGTTAAGGAGCTTATCACCTTACCGGGTTTCCATGTGATACTTCTTAACTCAATTTATTTTTCCTTCCAATGAAAATTTCCTTGAAAAGTTCTTGAAAATTAAAAATCATTGTTCCTAATGATTGTAACAATTTGATTCCACAATTACAACATCTGCACCACCATGGGTGTAGCAATCATTGGACCATTCATTACATATTCCCCATAGTAAGATTGATCTTATTTCATTTTCTAAGCAATTGATGGTTCCTCCATGCATGATCATTACTTAAAACTTTGTATTTGGATATACAAAGCAATTGAGATCTTTATTTAATTATAGTGAATGAAAATTATGAGAATGCTTGCGAATCAATTGGGAATATTACCTTTTTTCTTTTGATGTATCCTTAGATCTTGAGGGGTTTTGAGGAGTGTTAATTCCATCAATGCATTACACGATGTGGTAGGGAGTCAACTCTTCGGATGAAATTGATTCTATGTTTTCATCTTGAGATGGTTCTTCATTCTTGTTCTTCTTCCTCTTCACAATCTATGTAGAAAAATTTCTTCTCCTGCCACCTATGTCCCTTAGTGTACTTGCTGTCACAATTAAAAGCATAAACCTTTTGCTTTTATTTCCTCCAATTGTTGAGGTGTCAACAGCAGGTTGAGTGTTTTGAAAAGAGGAGAATTGTTCTCTCCTATAGATGTTAGGATTGGTCCCCTTCTAGTAGCCATAGCCATATTTTTGCTTTCAACATTTCTTGCCACCTTAAATGCATTCTCCAATGATTTGGGTTACCAAAGATGAGAACCTCATGTTGAATGTTATCGCTAAAGTTCCTATGAATACATGAATCAAGTGCTCATATGGACTATTTGTTACCTTTATATTCGATATTTGGAAATTCTCAGTATTTTCTGATGGCAGGCAGCTTTTGCTTGATTTATCAATTAGCTAAAGAAGGTATTGGTCTTGTATCCTCATAGTGTGTTATCATTTCTTAGTGAAAATTGTTCGTATGAAATTGATTTGAAAGAAGAACAAATCCATCGATACCATACAAATTGATTACGTTCTAAATATAAAGAAGCAATTTGTACCTTTTATTGTATGTGGCACATTATGGAGATCAAGAATTGCTCCATCTAAAGTAACCAAATGTGATTTGGTCCTTGCCATCAAACTTCCCTCCATATCAATATTAGGAACATGGTTGTTCTTCAAATAAAGTTGGTGTTTCTCCATTCTTGATTCACCTTTCCTTGTGTCCTCATCATGAATTTCATGGGACCATTCTTGATTCACCTTCCTTGTGTCCTCATCATGAATTTCATGGGATGCATTTTCACTTTCAGGTGTCTTCTTTGTTACAAAATTTTTCAATACTTCCATGATCTCCCCTTTTAAACCCTCCATCATCTCTTGTAGTTCATATTTTGTTACTATCTTCTTTTGTAAATCATTTATGTCCCTACTCATTTCTTCACCTTCATCAAGAGTCCAAGTGGTATTTTTAGGAGGCTTATTTGGTGTAGAAGTTCCCTTTTTTGGTGGCATGTTGGCAAAGTATCACTTTTGAACCTTGATTTTGAGGTGGTTCTGCTAGACAATATTTCTTCTATTGTATCTCCCATGTTTTGGCCCTTTTGGGTATGAAACTTTCTTTTATGTAGTTCTCTGATATTTATTCTTTGCAATTCCACAAGTCTGATCAAAATTGGATGTGCCAATAGGAAATTATGGTAACTTCCCCACAACTTGTCGATTTGTTTCCTTTCCAGGAGATATCACTTGTATAGAATTCCCCACACAAAATAATTGATATAATATATAATTATGAAACTCACATCGGAAATACTAAATATTGTCCACAATCCAATGAAACTAGTCCCAATCAATTTGGATACTCTAGGAAGAAGTTATGATTGTTTTACCTGGAATACCTTCTTGAGACTAGTCAATAGAACTAGTCAGATACCTTATCTTACAAAAGGTGTATCTACAAATTTAAGATGACCCAGTAGATGAACGTTTTACCACATCTACCATACTAATTTTTGTAAATAGCCTCCAGAGTTCAGAATCGAAAATGTTACAGAAAAACTTTTATAGCGAAAATTCCGCAATGACTCAGTTCAGGATGATTCCATAACCCTATATTGTATAGGTTGTATCTCCGAAAGTATAAGGCCTCAAGAGAGGAATTTTTAACCCAGCGTACTTTGATCCGTCTACTAAATATCCTCCAAGTCCTTCCTTCTGAAACATTGTAGAAAAAACGTTATAGTGAAAATTCCAAGATGTCTCAGATGTAACAACGAAATCCCAAGACCTTGAGCTCTGATACCATATGTTAAGAACCAAATATCAATATAGCATAGAAAATCCTCAAAAAAAATACTCAGCACCTTGAAAAAGAGATAATTTCAGATAATAATCCTCTTCGACGGGGAAACCTCCTTTTACCCCACTTAAATGTTCAAGTACAAGATGATTCAAAATGAAAATGTCTCCTTGGTATATATAGGAGACTAGGAGGTATAATTACAACTAATGGCCTATTGCCGACATAAATAAAATAACATTACTAATATAATATGCCCCAATTAAGGGGTAATGAGCTAATATTAGGGATTAACAAACAATACCTCTATTTCAACACTTACAAACTTCACAAATAGATGAACTAACACTTATAGTAAGAGCTTGACAAACTCACCAAAAGATAACTGACTTTCCTTCTTGCTATAATAGAGTTATAGAAACTTTAACACAATATTTGTAGAAGATTTATATCAACAAGGAACAACATAAGACTTCAGCAAGAAAAGAGTGCTTGTATCAATAGTATACTTCAACAACTAGTTGCCATATACCAACATAAGACTCTAGCAACTAGCATCCATATACAAATAGACAATTCCAATAGATATCACTCATATACCAAAAACAATACTTCAACAAATATATTCCTTGCCTCAGGAGAAGACTCCAACAAAACAAAGGTATGTAAATGTTAAGTGAATGCCCCTTTTTATAGTTTTGTTTGGATGCCCAAAGAATACCCCTAAGATTGTATGAAAATTGTATAACAATTGTCATACCTTCCCTCCTTTGTCTACCAAGAGTCACCTCCTATTGTACCCAAGAGCCAACTTCTAAATCTCTCAAGAGCCACCCCCTAATGCTCCCAAAGGTCACTTACATTGTCTCTTCTAGAGGATTCCCTAAATTGTTATCTTAGGATTGTATGACAGTTGTATAACAACTGTCATACCACCACCCTAAGCTGGCCACTCCAATCACTCTAAGCATCCCTCTTAAGCAACCTCCCTAAGCTAGCCACTACAATTGTCCCAAGCAACCCTCTTAGAAGTTCTATGAGGTTGACACATGGAATATGGTTTTCTTGGCATAAGGTTGACACTATATCAAAACTTTATTTACATGGTTAGTTACAATAGGGAAAATAACTTCCAAATCTATATAAGTTAACACTCCATATTAGAAAGGAAGGTATTTTCCTAGTACCAATTGTTACATCCATTTGTCTTTACTTGGATATTGACTTGTTGAACCATGTAGAATATATTCATCAAGATAATTTTTGTATCATAGCTAGCATTGGGATCAGTAGCATCTTTGGTGAGCACAATGATGTCATTACAAGATTTGTATTCACTCAATTCATCAAGAATGTTTGTGCAGTTCACCAAGAACTATCTTACTCAGTGCCAATCATTTTTCATACTAGATGAGCAATCTTAGAGCCAATCATTTTTCATACTAGATAAGAATAAAATACAATAGCCCACATCCTACCTGTAAATGAATTTCCTCACTACTGTCACAAGAATCCCATATGAAACTCCTTACTCCCTCTTATGTGCACACACACTAACTAAAATGGAAAAATGAGTACTAACTACCTATGTCCGATTTGGATGAAGCATGAGCTTGTACAACCACATCACACATATGCTAGTTGTTAGTTGCATTTCCATTGCAAAGACCTACATAAATCATCAGAGAATACAAGGTTATATGACTGAATAATAATTAAATAAATAAAAATACATATCAACATGTACGAGACTCTAGAAAGACTAAAATGGAATACCTGAATGAACAAAATACTTATTTTTATTTTAAACTGTAATTTCTGCATTTGTACAAAAATGCATGCCATGATTCATAAAAATGCATGTTCAGGTATTTACACACCTGCAATTTGAGTGATTCAATTTTTTTTATGGTGTCTTAGATAATTTTACACATGTCTGCATACTTAGATTTTCCTTTGCAAACATAAAATTGGTTGGTATCTAAAAGAGGTAAAGTCTAGCTTGTAAATTGAGAGACCAAAACAGTAAAAAGTGACATAATGGAAATGCATGATCATGCTTCTATAAAAATCCAAATTTTCTAATCTGAGATGTGCGGTGAAGTTAATAATAAGGACTTATACCTTGAACCAAGATTCAATACCTTTTGTAAAATGGAGGGTAAAATCGTCTTACTATAAAATGCATGCATAAGAATCATATGACCTCTAAATTGAGTGGTTCAAATTGTGGATTTTGGATTTTATCATTTTACACATATTCATACTTTAGTTGTGCATTTTGAAACCTAAAACCCTCTAGTGTGCATAAAGGCTAAAATTTTCCTTGTAAATGCAAAAGAAATGCATAAAGGGAAAAATGCATGAAAAGAAGGCATGATGAGAAATGCAAGCCCTAGGAAAAAAAATACATGTACGGTCTTGTTAATTTACAATTTAGAAGTTACGGGACTGTGGATTTGATGTAAACCCTAATGAATGCATGCTAGGGTAATTTGTTCGCATAATTTAGTAAATGGTTGAAATATACATGAACCTTTGGCAACTTTGCACACACACTAACTAAAATGGTAAAATGAGTACTAAATACATGCTTCCATAAGATGGATGATGTGGGAGATTTTACAATGACATCACACATAGGATAGTTTTTAGTTGTATTTCCATTGCAAAGATCTGCAGAAATCATCATACAATACAAGGTTATATGACTGAATAATAATTAAATAAATAAATAGACATATCGACGTGTATGAGACTCTAGAAAGACTAAAATGGAATACCTGAATGAGATTCTATTGTTTTCGATAATAATTTATTCTGTAATGAGTAGGTCCAACCACATAAAGGTGGAAGATCCTCCCCCCCCCCC
>SNQJ01S0012811.1:128672-140722 GCA_010110895.2 Picea sitchensis
TTACCACTATTGAGTCTCTTAACATACATTCTTTCAAGAGAATTGTCCTTTCGTCTGATGAATACCTCTTGGAATCCATGGTCAAGGTTCATGAGCATAGTTCTCTTTCTATGTCAAGCTCGTTAAAAAATGAAATGGATAACCATGAGCATAGTTCATTGTCTATGTCAAGCTCGTTAAAAAATGAAATGGACCCCCATCCAATTGAGTCGAATTTTCCACTAGATATAGTACCTAAACCTCCACTTCCTCCACCTATGGTAGTTGATCCTCTTTCTTCCTCCCTCTCTGGTGAACCTATTCATATTAGTAGCCAAGAGTCTAATCAGGTGAAGAAGAAGATTCGATGGAAAAAACAAAGATTGAGGGGAAAGTCTTCAGCCTATGGACATCATGTTGGAGTTAAGCCGCTATATTTTGTCGTTCATGTTGGGGGAAAAGTAACAACCTCGGGACATCATGTTGGGGAAAAAACCACCAATGGGTATCACTCAAAGTACCAATCTCTGAACATCATGTTGGGAAGAAACTCATCAATGGGTATCATTTTGAGCATAGTTCATTTTTGGTTTCAAGCTCGTAAAAGATGAAACCAACCCTAAGCAAAATTTCATTCTCTATTTCAAGATCATTAAAAAATGAAGCAGACACTTCAAGCATAGTTCATTCTTTGTTTCAATATCATTAAAAAATGAAGCAACCATATTATTTTATGCTTAATGGTTGTGCTTGCTACTGTTTCACTACTATTTTCCATCTCGATTGCTTATGGCCATTGCAATTATGCTTGAAACTAGTTGTCCACATCACAGTACTCCCAGTTTGTGGTTACCCTCTAGAGAGACACACTATTGTGAGTGGTCCTTGCTTTCCATGCCTACTTGTTATTCCCTATCATAGTCATTTCTTATGAGTCATTCTGTCCATTGGAACTTAGTTGCATGCCACTCATTCTCTCCATATGAGCTTATTCTTTTTTCTTTCTCATGCTCGTAAATACATGAGAATAAGTTATTGATTATATTTTTATCTCTTTTTTGGGGTCGTAAAAACTATATGAAAAATACACTCTTTGGAGTCTCCATTTATCTCTTTACATACTCTCTAAACATGAAAACATTGTCGAGTGAGATTGTTTTCTTTCACACTTGTTAAAAGGATTTGAAAGGGTGGTTATTTGGTGTAAGTTTAACCCTTTTTCGAACTGGATGGACTAATTACAAAAAATGAATACTCTAGTCAACCTTGGCTAGAAGAGTTCTCCCCTTTATTGTTTTAAACTTTTTCGGGCTCAGGGGACTAAATTTATGGAAAATAACACCCTCGGAGTCTCCTTTAAGTTCTTTTTAGACTCTCTAAACGTTAAAATATTGTTGAGTTTACCTTCTTTGGAATTGTAAAATTATACATTGAAGGACCCATATGGGATCAAACCCCTCCTTATTCGGTTTCGTTAAACATGTGATGAGGGACTCATCAAAGATGAGCTATATCAAGCATCTATTATCTGCCTCAATCTCATTAATAAAAAACTGGTACTTGTCGTTCATGGTGGGGGGGAATTTGAGGGAAGTAAGTCAGTTTTTTCATTATAGAAGTTGTTTCTTGTTTCCCTTGAACATAGCGCATGTTTGATTCCTCATCAAAGAGTTGGGTTTTAGCTTTCCTAGGAGTCATCATGGTAAAATGAATCATAGATATGCCTTTGGCTGGTTACTATTCCAGTCATCATGGATATTGCTTCAATGACTCTTGCATTGTTGCATTGTATTCGTCCAAATATTGTGTCCTACTGCCAAGTCACCATTATGTCATTCTATATGTTCAATGGAAGTTTAAGACTGAGTTGGCCATCTACTATTTTGTTGACTTTTCAAGTCAGACATCCCTTTGTTAGTTGTACTTAGTGGTACTCTCTCTTCACATTATCTCTCGATGTATGTTTCATGTCGATTGATGGGGGATACATCAAGGCCCTCCTTCAATGGATCTCTTCTATCGAATTCAGACATTATCTAGGAGAGGGATTTAGAAACCAACTAGTACCTTGGATCTTCCATTCATTAGTTGCAGGCCTCATTGTGATCGAAAGTGGGTTTATATCATTGACTCCTGATTGATTGATTCTACAAGTGTTCAACACCATATCCTCTATTCACAGACACTAGATTGCACTAGGTACTTTGGGGTCCATCTCCATCATTGGTGGGTACCCTCATGTCTGTTAATTATGGTATACATCAATGATTGATAATCATACAATTTTTCCATGTTTGACATCAGAACATATATTCACATGGCTAAAATCATACCATTTCAGGATTGGGACGAAGACCCTGGGAACCCCTTAATAACTCACCTCTGTTATGTTCCTTCCCCAGGTTGCGATGGAGATAATTTGAGTACTTATGATGCAAGAGCATCTCTCCGCGTCAGCCAGTCAGCCATCCAGCCATGTCAGCGCATGCATTCGAGGATGAAGAGAGGCACAACCTTCATCTTCAATTTTGAATTTGAATGTAAAATTAAATGTCTAGGTTGTTGAGCCATAGAGTCGTGCCTTTGTGCAAGCATAGAGTAGATCGGCCTTAAATGTTTGTAAGGCTGAGATGTAGATCCGATTTTTGGACTAGACAGCCATTCAAGGCCATTGAATAGGGTAGGTAGATTGGAGGGATGAGCTCTAAGAGCCCCCTCAGGTAAAAAGATCTCGGAGGATCTCATTTTGGAAGAGCGAGAACAGAATAGAAGAGAATCTGCGAGTAGAGATCATAGAAGAGGAGCCAAGACCTTGTTACAGGCCGTGCTCAGGAACACCTTTGTAAACAGGCATTTGCCATTTTAATATAAACAGAAGAATTTTTTCCTGCATGTATTTATGTGTTATGTGGATGCCTTGGCGTGGCTATTTTATGTTGTGAATTCATGTTGTAGATGTATGCTAGGAATTTGCAGGTTGTTTTGATTTCAGGATTGAGTTTCTTTGTGGTTTCATGCCAGGAGGGCATGACAGAGTACTACGGTCTCTGAATACCAGTGCACAGAAGCACTTTTGAACTCTGCAGATTCAGACAAAGACATGCTAGGTGGGCACAGGAACTGGAATCATCAAATCAGAGGAAGACCTAAAGGTTGTTGAATACCTTGGAGGCAAGGTTGTATATGGAAA
This sequence comes from Picea sitchensis, assembly GCA_010110895.2. NCBI lineage: Eukaryota > Viridiplantae > Streptophyta > Pinopsida > Pinales > Pinaceae > Picea > Picea sitchensis. The sequence continues at coordinate 131,842 of SNQJ01S0012811.1, forward strand.
AATAGTTGCAGACAGAATCTATGAGGAGTTTTGTAGAGCTCTGCCAAGTGGGCATTGAGCATATGCATAGAGATGCATTTAGAAGAACTATGTTGTGAGTTCAAGGAGAACCAGAATCACTGAGGATTCTGAGAGCTCTACCAAGTGGGCATTGAGAAGGTGCATATGTGCACAGAAGAGTACAAAACTGTTGGATGTTCTATGAGAAGATACTCTTCCAGGAGGGCATTGAGACAGTGTGCAGGTTGGCACAGAGAAGAAGAGAACAATGTCGAGTTCTGGAATTTGAAGGAAGAGTCCATTTAGGGATCTTCACAGGGTTGATGAACACCCTGCAGACTCACCAATAGTTTTCTTGAGTGAAGTATAGCGAGGAGGGAATCCAATATTCTCCATCTAAGGGAGAAAGGAACAAAAGGACCAATTTTCTGAGAGGTCTGGGTGAGGGTAAAGCTCAGGAAGGATAGCACTTTCATGTGCAAGACTCTGCAGAGGCGCATAAGTCATAGAATCCTTCAAGGATTCGAAAGGAGAAAAGATCAGGAGGAATAGCGTCGTGAAGAACGCAGGAGAGTCTTAAAGTTGAAGAGCTGGAAGAAACGGAGCAAAGGTCAAGTAATTTGAGAAACTTGAAATTATTCCAACTCCCGGAAGAAAGCGCAGATGCTTAGGAGGGAGCACAATTGTCGTTGGATGAGTCGATAGATTCTGGACCGTTGAAGTTGCTATGTCTAGGGAGTAGTAGAAGGAGCACACAGAAGAGGAGATCGTGAGTAGTCGGATCTCTCTCAGACACCCGTCAGCCGTCGGAACTGATAGGAGCTGCACGAGGTTTAAAATTCATGAACAGGAGGGTGAAAGTCCCGGAACATGCATCAGGATATCGGGATTTCAGCCACTAGGATATCAGAAGTCTCGAAGACAGGAGATCGAGAATCTTCATGCTAAAAATCCAGGAATCGATCTAAGCATCCATCCGTTGGGACACGTGGTAGAGATCAGGAGTCGTCGGCATTTCACATGTCGAAAATTTGAAGTTTGAGAGGATAGGAGAACAACGGCATCAGATTTTGAAAAATTGTGAAATGATTAAGAACCATCCATCATAGGAGGACGCATGGTGAAAATCCGAGAATTTGAGAAAAATATCGATAGGAGAGTCCATCGGTATTTCGGGATTTGACGTTTCATGAATCCTGAAGACAGGAAGCACACACATTTCAAAACCACGAAGTCTAAAACCCCTTTAAGGTGGAAATATCCATCGGGTCACTTCATAAAGGAAATCTTGATTTTGATCTAGACTGTCCATCTGTTGAGACACATGGCGGAAATCTAAAGGTTCGGGAAAAGTCCCGAAAAGGAGGAGTCTATCAGAATTTTGGAATTCAGCATTTCGGGAGTTCCGAGGACGAGAAGTTGGAGCATTTCGACATTGGAAACCCCGAAATCACGAAGCAACAAGAACCGTCCATCATAAGAGGACGTGTGGAAACAATCGAGGTTTTCAAAAAAAAAAAAAACAAACCGACAAGGCGGAAGGTTTCATTGCGGGGCCAGCTGACGTCACGTCGGAGAATCGAGATATCAGAATTCGGAGAATCAGGGGTCCCATGGACAAGAGGTCCATGCATTTCGTCATTTGAAAGCCCGAAAACCCGAAAAGAGATAAGGTTGCAGTCTTATGAGGACTGGTCACATGGACTAGGGCATAGCCAGGAGGGGCTAAGGCAAGAAAGGCCATTTCGGGAAACCAAGAGGACAGAGAACTCTTGACATCAGGGATCAGGAAATCCCGAAACCCGAATTTAAGTCGGGAATTTTACGGTCATGTGCAGAAGACTGTGTGGGTGAGTAGAAGGACCTATGGATAGGATTTTCACATCGATTCTAGTGGGGATCGAAAGAGTCGCTTTAGCTCACGAATTTTGACAGAACGATCTTTTTGACTGGGAGGTCGGGTGCAGAGACCCTGCGGGGTATGCGGCTGTGTCAACTTAGTATATTATAGTATGTTCAACATGTTGGCAATCTCACTGATATGTATGATATCACATAAATCCATTTGTATTGGTTTGTGGCTATGTTTTTGTCATATAGTAGCTCCGTTATGTATTATTTCATGGCTATGACTTGATTGTGTAATGGAGGTATGGATCCACATTATATATTTTGTGGCCTTATCCTTAGTCAGTGCTTTCGTGGATCCACAATGTATTGGTCAGCGAACATGCTTTGAGATAGTTTATTCTGAGCATGGGTATGCATACCTTAGGGATGATACGCATATACTATTTGATGTTTGTTTGCAACTTCCCCTCGACTCTCCTATTGTCGATTAATTGGGTTGGTTTTCATTGATGTCAACTCTTGAAGCAAGTTTGGTAGCATTTTTTGGTAACCCTAAAGGTATGGATAAGTATCCCTTGTATTTTTGAGGAACAATGTAATGAATATTAGTGAATTTGCAGGAAATACTATCATAGATGGTTAATACATACCATGTTGTTTACGGTGATATGTGGTATGTCACATAGTTCCTCACAGTTGAGGAGATATGGCTTATTGAAGTTGGAGAGCCCTCGTGAGTTATCTAGAAGTCCCTAGAAGGTCAAAGAAGTCAATTGTACTAGAAGCACCTAGAAGAAGTTTACTAGTCAATGTGGTTGTAACTAGGATTTAATCATGGGTAAAGTTGTTGCGATAAGAAAATAATTAAAAATAATTTAGTTGCAACAAGAAGTGGTGAGATTACTATTTATGGTAAAGTGGTTGTAAGTGGGAAAAGTAGTTAAAAATGGGTTAGCCCTAAAATAAGGAAAGTGGGTAAAACAGTTAGAAGATAACCCCTAAAGGAAGCTACTTGGAGAGTATAAATAAGAGATCAAGGGTCTCCCATTTGCACCTAATTTGTGTATATTGAATATCTATTTTGTGAAATATTATGAGTAGGTATCATTGACAAATCTATAGCAATGATTCTAAAGCAACGACAAAGTTGTAGGTTCGAAGGGTTTACTGAATACATTCATAGGTTGCAGTACTAGGAGGGAGTAAAAATTCGCGGGCCACAGTGGGACAAAGCATGGATACCTGGGAGTTTAATAAATACAAAGTGTGGATATATTTCCAAATATTAAAAAGAAGATCAGATCTATCTTCAGTGACTGGTTGTTGAGCAGAGAAGAAGCTACATGAAGATCTAAGAGTAAGAAGGTACATTAGATCTATCTATAGTAACAAAAGGTATGTTTTATGCTTATCTAAAGTATATCCTTGGTGAATGTTTTGATATGGTCATGGGAGATCGAGATCTTCTCCTTGAGGGACTATTTGTTGTATGGTATATTTTGTATAAGAAAAATCTATAGAGGTACAATTCTACTATATTGTTGTTTGTTGTTGGGATAATTTATTGCGCATCTTGTTAAGACATATCCTATATTAGTTGGAGTATGGTTGAGGGTTTATGGTTGAGACATAGCGTTATCAGTACAAGATGGGCTTGCATGACAGTGAGAGTTTGATGTATGGTTAATGTAAGAGGTTCGTATATTACATGATTTCAGTAAGACATATGTATGAATCTAGTACATGGTTATGTTATATCTACCTTGGATATTAGATGAGTAGTGTTTCTATTATATTAGCCAGCTTGTGAGACAGTGACACAGACATAGAGAAATAGAGAGTGTTGTGCTAGTCCATGAGTTACAGTAAGCAGAGGCACAAGCATCCACAAGTTGCAGTAGGGAAAGGAACAAATACCAACGTTTTGTAGTATAAAGAGGTCGTGGATATGAAAGAAAGTTTTGAAGAATTTTGGTACAAGTTGGGACATGCTTTCAGTGATAGTTATTACAGTGAAAGAGTTGATTCAGTGAAAGTGACAGGCTATCTACATTATAAATTTATACTTCAGTGTGGTTTGGACGGGGCAAGGATAGGTGGTTGTATCCACCTTTCGGTTGTAGAAAAAAAACATAGGGGGTTGTAGCCACCTTCCGGTTGTAGACAAAGAACATAGGGGGTTGTAGCCTCCTTCTGGTTTTAACTAAATAATTGGGGAGTTGGAGCTTCCCTCAAGTTGTAGGATGAGAATATAGAGGGTTGGAGCCTCCTTCCAGTTGTAGCTGGAGAACAAAGGAAGTTGGTTATTCCAATGAATTTACTTCTTAAATAAATATAAGAAAAAACATTATGTGGTTTTCTCCCGCATTGGGTTTCCACATAAAAATACTAGTGTATTGTGTATGTGTATGGTTGATCATTGTTCATGATTTATTTATACTTCACTTGTTGAATGATATTTGTAAAAAAATCATAATGATAACAACACTTATATATATATACTATGGTTAAAAATGATTAAAAAACACTATTACTAATTCACCCCCCCTCTCAGTAATCCAACAATTGGTATCCAAGCAGTTTGTTGAAGAGGTAATCTAACAATTGGAAGGATATTATGGATTACTCTAAGATTGGGATACCACAATTTGATGGGGAAGATTATGCCTTCTGGAGAAGAAGAATAAAGACACACATACATGCACTATGATTTGATGCCTGGTGATCAATAGTAGATGGATACAAAGAATCAACCACTCCTCCAACATATAAAGATGGAAATAAATTTGAAGAAAATAATTCAAGAGCTACAAGTGCACTCTTGAATGGTCTGACTAAATCAATATACACCAAGGTTGTGCACTTTGAATCCAAGAAATAAATATGGGACAAACTGAAGAACATATATGAAGGAGATGATAAATTCAAGGAAGCTAAACTTCAGATTTTCAGAGCAAAGTTTGAACAAATGAATATGAATAAATATGAATACATAGCAATCTACTTTCTACGATTTGATGAAGTAGTAAAAAATATTAGAGGTATGGGAGATGAGTTAAAGGAACAAGTTTTTGTCAAAAAATTATTGAGATCTCTATCAATGAGATTTGATTCAAATATTTCAGCACTAGAAGAGAGAGTGGGCCTAGCTACACTAACCATGGATGAGTTGCATGGGACACTCACAACTTACGAGATGATAACATAAAAAGAAAATCAAGTTACAAAGGAAGAAACATTCAAAGCATATAAGAAGACAAAGAAAAAGGACAAGCAAAAGGAAAAGTCATATAGAAGCAATAGTGACAACTCAAAAGATGATGAATAAGTAGCAAACTTCGTCGGAAGGATGAAAAAGGGAACCGAGAAACATAAAGGTAAGATTCCATTGATTTGTTTTAATTGCGATGGTATTTTTCATTTAGCTAATAAATGTCCCCACAAGAAAAATAAAAGAAATGAAGAAGATGACTCTAAGAGGAAACAAATGTACAAAGGAAAAAGAACCAGAAAGATTTTTTTTAAGAAAATCCTTTGCACCAAAGAAGATAGTTCCTCATCAGATGAAGATGAATTTAGTGTCAGTGATATAGAAAGGGTTTTTTTATCACACAAAACAACATGAACACAGGAGATCAGGTGTAGTCTGCAACGATCGATATCCCCTGTGTAGGTTCGATGTGGCACTATCTCCAAGCACAGTTGGAGGGAATCCAAGGTTGGTATGTGAGTAAAAGTTTGGCAGGGGCGCTAAAGTAGCCGACCCACCCAGATCTCAACTCCCATCCAAATCAACGACCTCAAACCATTTTGGGGCCTTAACATGCATAGGCGATAAAAAACCTTGAGCGGGCCGAAATCCAAATCATTGTTTTGCAGGGGGGGCAATGTGGTAGAAGAGGATGCATTTCAAGACTGAAAGCGGTGTGGGCCTAAATTGTTTCCCATGGCCCAAAATCATGTGCACATTTAATATTATATCTGGCAACGACAAGTGGTCACCCACTATTTTTCTAGTCATGCTCCAATCCTGAGAAGGTTTCAGCCAATGAACGAGGATTGAATTTTCTGCGGCCACCTTCTTATTCAACGCCCAATCCATGAGCAGGACATGGTCTCCCCCTAGCCATCAAGTCTCTTCTCCAATCCTGAGATAGATTTAGTTAATGAGGAATGGAATGGTAGCTAAAACCTCAGCTCAGTCCATAAATGGAAATATTGGAAGTTATGGCAAAGGAGGCAAGAATGTCGGCCTGAGTTACAACAATGAACGGGTTTTTCTTGCAGGTCCATATTGAACCTGGTTTGCGTCTGACAAGAGGAAAACTGAAGAGTCTGACAGAAGAATGCACAAACACAAATCTTTGTATGGGATGACACATCACACTCCTGACAATTGTAGTCTAATCTGAGTATAAGTAGATCAGTTCAATATTTTGTTATGGTCGTCGAATGGTTGATGAGAGCTCCCTACTGTGTAATTTTTGATGCCATATTTTTTCTCTAGTTATGTATTAGACTTGAGACTTTCACATTAATATAAGTCAACTTATTTCATCTCTTTGTATAAACCATGAGTAAACATTCGGGCATGGAGGATCCAGTCGATGGTTGTGGTTGTATTGTAATGTAGGTTTGATTATAATGTTGTTGTCACCTGTTCCAGTAGTTTCCCTTTTTTATCTTATTTCCCCTTATGCTGAAATGCTCATGCATGGAGAATCGAGACAATTTGTTGTAGTCACATGATAATGTAGGTTTTATTATTATGTTGCTGTGACATATTTCAGTGTCTAAAACTTAAGTCCAAGAGTACTCTTGCACCAGATTTTTTCTTCACCAAGTTGCTTGAAGGTCGAATGCCCATGGCAGACTTGTTCATCTCTCTCACTAAGTCTTCCTTATGCTCACCCTTAAAATCAAACCATTGATTGAATTTAATGAGGACCTCATTTCCCTATGCATGGCTTGTCCATTTTCTGTGTTAAATCATTCTTGTACTGAGTTTTGTCCATTTGACCTCCACTCATAAAACCAACCTCCACCAAACATTTTGATGGGTACTGGGAATATCCTCTTGCAATCTGAGGGTGACTCTTAGTGCTAACATTCTTGGCACTATTTCCATGGAATACTCTTTATGACATTTCCCTAGGATTGAACAACAAAGAAATTTTGATTCTGAAGGTGCATCAAAAATCAGTATCTTGAATATTACAACTTGCACCTGGCGACTGCACTGTTTGAGTTGTGGCTCCCAAAAGTAGACACACGAGGTCTACTCCACAGTTTCCTTTGGCTACACGTGAATCTGACCCAGAAAATATTATCAAGAAAGGAAATACCCCTCAAGAAAGAATTTCAGCTATTGTACCAGGTGATTCTGGTAAATTACAAACTTCTTATTTTAAAGCTCCAACATATGCATCAAATTATCCTATTATACCATCTGTTGGAGTTTCCATAAATTTGAATTTTGGAAGTTTTCTTGTTGAACTCCCCCCTTGTAGTATTCATTTAGAAGGGTAAATTTTTGACACCCCCGTTTCCCCTAATATTGTAAAGTGTTTTAGACCCAGGAGATTAGAATATTTTCCCACTTTGGTTTTTCCTACTCCTTCTCTTGTTGAATTTGTTGTATCTAGAGAAGGGGAAACTTCTTTTCCTTTGAACCCCATATTATTTTCCTCCAACACTCAGACATTTTCCTTTTCCACTAGAAACACAGCTCGAGTCCCACCTGTCCAAACTCCATCTCCCCCTGGTCCTCCTACAGTTCACATCCCAATGACAGGTGCTAATCCTCCTAGAAACAGAATGGATACCATAGTGGTTTCTAGGTATGCCCCTCTCATTTTACCTCAGCCTATGAATTCCATCCTAGTTGGGGATTACCTCAAGTACATGCCCAAGTTTACAAGGGAGGAAGACATAACTACAGATGAACGCCTTTCAACTTTTTACAACTATGCAGATAATCTTAATATTGAAAATGAAGATGTTTGGTTGAGATCTTTTGTACAGAGCCTGGATGGTGAGGCTAGGAAATGGTTCAGGGTCTTGAATCTTGGATCTATTGATGGGATTGAAGCTCTGTATGATTCATTCTTGAGATATTGGGGGGACAAAAACGATTTCCTTTATTATATTACAGAGTTTGGGTCACTTAAGAGAGATGAGGGGGAATCTGTTTCAGAATTCTCAAAGAGATTTAATAAGATGTACAATAAGATTCTCGCTGAAATTAAGCCTACAAAAACCTCTGCCAAGATTACTTATGCTAGTGCTTTTGACCCTAATTTTTTCCTCCTGTTGAGAGAAAGAAGAGATACCTCCTTGGCTCATATGCAAGATGCAACCTTTGAAGTAGAGTCCAATATATTGATAATTGAAAAACTTAGGAGTAAGGTTGATACAGACAGAAGGAAAGGTAGGTATAAAGCTTCAACCTCTAGTTCCTTTGCTTCCCACCCTCAAGTCGATAAGTTGACAAAGCTGGTAAAATCACTTTTTGCCGAAATGGAGAAATTGAAATTTGAGGGAAAGAAGGGCTATAGGAACACCTGGAGTACTAATAACAGGGGTAATTTCAGAAGACCAAATAATTCCCCTCAAATCATCCCAAGAGATCAAATAAATAGGGATAGGGATGATAAAAAAATCCAATCCCCTCTCTGTTTATGGATAAATTCGTGAGTGTGGACACAGACCAATCTCCCCAGATCCACCTGGATCTGGAACAAACCGTAACAGAATACTACTCTTTCCCTAGATTTAAATATTGAATGAACTAAGAGAAATGGATAGTGGACATACCTTGTGAACGCTCTCCTTTAATCTCTGTTGTTCCTTGCTCTGCTCTGATGCTCTTATGTCGTTCCAATCATAACAACACAAACCAATCACAGCAAAGGCATTAATATATTCAATACCTAATCTATACATGTGATTAAGGAATCATGTAATAAGATAACATCATCATTATGGGAAAGGGACATATTCATGTATTGCATTAACTGAAAGAGAAATA
>SNQJ01S0012812.1:0-15947 GCA_010110895.2 Picea sitchensis
TTTAAGGTTTTGGTACATAACATTTGTTTTCAGAGCATACGATCCTTAGGTTTAGCACCTTCAGACAATGAAATTTTTGGGAACTTGAGGAGACAACACAATACCTATGGTAAACATTTCAAATTCTGGTTTGCTATACTTTTGGAAATATAGCCTAAAGAAATTATGGCTTTTAACTAGTCCTGAAATTAGTCTGAAACAAGTGATCTTGGTAAAATAATAATAACTTTTTTTCTTAGACATCTCGGATAGAGAGATGTTTAGGGGCTAGAGAATACATAGTGAAGTACCTATGGTACAAATTTTATATCATATTTCTCTATTCTTTTCAATTTACAAGCTCTGAAAGTTAGGGTTTTCGACTAGTCCTAAAACTAGTCTCAAATGTGTCTTCAAGGTAAAAAAATCATATCTTATTCTAGAAAGATCCAAATTCAGTGCCACCAATTTCATTGGAAAGAGAACAAATCATAGTATTTTAGCTCCAAATTTCATAACCATATCATAATTTGGCCACGTGGTAGGTTGTAGAAGTTATCTCTCTAGAAAGGGAAAAACATTAGTAAGTTTTGGGAAAGTTACCATAGATTTCACTTGGCACATCAAAACTTGGTCAAACCTATGCAATTATAGAGAATAAATCTCTAAATACTACATGCCAAAATTTTTAACTCAAATGGTCCAAAATTTCAAAAAATTATTAGGATAGATTTTGGCCAATAAGACGGTCTCCAAATCAAGGTTTTAAAAGGTTTTTATTGGGATGTCCAATTAAGATGATTCAAAAGTTGTTGGATAGAGGAAACACATGAGAATATATTGGGACACGCATGATAACTAATTTGGATAACGATTTCTAATCTATTAGGACTGAAAATTGAGGGTTTGGTTTAGAACTTAATTAAAAATCAATGACAATACCTAAATTTAGTGGAGATGAAGATAAAAAGTAAATGAATCTCGTGGAATGGTTGAAGATGCTAAATAAAACCGATTTGAGTTCTTTTGGGGCAAGTTTTTCTTTTTTAGGTGAAGCTTCTAAGTAGCAGAATAGCCTTAATGAAGATACTAGATTCTACTCCACATGGGAAAAATTTTAAAAATTCTTCTCAAATTTGACCTTGCTTGGAAATTTTCCTTTCAAACCTACCTGCCAAAGTTCATGCCACTCCCATTTGGTTGTTTTAAACCTAATTTTCAAAATTGTATCTTCTACTAACTCTGCCTAAGATTTTTGTGCGAAGACCCCTATGGTAGATAAGACTTTCTCATTAATTTTTTAGTCCAACATAGAAAGCTCATAAGTTTTATATTTTTCACATTCACTATTGATTAAATATACATATATGGAGGTAAATTGAGTTTGTAGACATCATCACCCACCTTCTCCAACACTTCAAAAGGACCATAACATGGAGCCTTGATCTTGTTATCAAGACCCAATAGTCTTTCTTTGTTTAGATGCAACCAAACTCTGTCTCCCAACTTGAATGTTTTCTCAATTCTATGTTGATCATGCTAGGACTTTCAGTTTTCCTATGACTTCTTCAATGTTTCTTGTACTTGCAAATGAATTTCCCCAACCTTATCAATGAATTTTTCAACCTTCGATGTTTCTCTTGTGGTGTCTTCTATCACTCCTTTCTATCCATATACAACATCTAAGGAGGAAGGTGGAAAATACCCAAAGGACGTTTCAAAAGGGGACTTACTAGTAGAAATGTGGATTGCTTTGTTACAAGGATGTTAAATATAAATCACATTTTCATCCTAGGTGTTTGGATGCTTCCAATTGCAACCCCTTGTTGATAAGGAAGATTGTTTTACAATCTTTAAGTCAACCTCACGAGGATAAATCCCTCTTCATTTTTAATTAGGATTGGATTGCCAAAATCTCTTTCAATTAGGATTTGATGTGAGGATTCCATATAGTTTCAGATCTATTAAATTGTGAATCTCTTTTCCTTGAGAAATGCACCATATATATGGAACATAGAGTTGTCCTTCTAAGGAACTTTATTGTCTATTTCTATTTCTTTCTTAACACAACTAATTGACTTTGGATACACATAAATTGAAATATAAATAACTTCATCTTCTTAGCATTAAGTATCCACCGTGATATCTAATCTCACTACATTAAGGGTCTATTACCATAATTGTAGCTAGGTTGGAAAAACCTAGGTAATTTATTCTACATGTATAGTCTCCCACTTTTACATAGAAAAGCATGTTTGTGTCATCTTTGTCTCCAAAATTCTCACTTTTACATAGACAAGTTTCTATATATCACTTTCTCCAAAAGTTTCTATATTTCTTTTGACCATAAACCAACTCTAACATAAGAATCACACGAAATGGGAGGCATTCTCTTAAGTACAATACACTTGTTTTAATCTTTTCAATGTCAAACTATTAATAAAAATAATAAATTATATTTTAATTTATATAAATAGTTATTGTTTTATTTTTCTATTATAAAATTGTTAATTATGAATTTTTTTAAATTTAGGATGTAATTTTTTTAATATATTTTTAAGTTATAAATTGTATTAATGTGTACATTTTTAAAAATGATACACAATTTTCATCCAGAAAATTTTTTTAACATAAAATTTATCTTAGTTATTAAAAAATTATAACTATTATAATTTCATTTATACTTTTTAATACTACTATTTTATTTTTTTAATTTTATTATTTCAATTTTCTTTTTATTTAATATCTTTCTTTCCATTTAATACGAAATTTACGAAATCTTTCTTTCCATTTAATACGAAATTACAAAGTTTGAGGGGATGAATGAATTTAAGATAATTTGATCTTAAATTAAAATTAAACAAACAATATATAGTTGAATTTAAAGATATTTTATATTTTAGTTTAATTTAAAGATATTTTAAATTAAAATTAAACAAACAATAATCTTAAAATTATATTAAGAAAAAAATAGAAATTATATGAACAAAGAATAGAGCTAAAGTGATCAGATAGTGAGGATCGTTCAACACACAACACGCCCCAGCCATCCACAACACGCCAAAGTTATCAGATAATAGCATTCTTTGCGTGGGATCCTATCGTTGCATTCTTTGCGCTCTCTCCCATTGATAGTGGCCCATTTCTGGCCATAGAAACTTAGCTGGTCATTTCTGGATCATCGACACGTGGCCCATTTCTGGTCATAGAAACTTAGCTGGTCGATTGTCAACACATGGCTTATTTGTGGCCATAAAAATTTAGCCGTTTGAACAACGACATGTGGATCATATCTGGCCATAGAAGCTTAGTCGTTCGATCGTCGACAGGTGGCTCATTTCTGGCCATAGAAACTTAGCTGTTCGATAGTCGACGTGGTCGGCGTTTATGAAATGATGGCTTTCATATAAGTCTGCGGCAAGCTTTCCCGATCAAGTAGCTCCTCTGCGTTTCAGAGCTTCCATAGAGAAGGTTCTAAACTTACAATTAATCTGATTAAAAAGAATAACAATTATTTTTTCTAAAAAAATTAAATTAACTAATAACAATTATCATTTCTAACTACATAAACCAAACTCAATTAATATATTTGTTTCCACATTATACATTAATGTATTTATTTACATAATGTCAATAAACTAAATGCTCACTCTTCACATGTAAGTATTATATGATAAAATCTAGTTTGTTCTGGATGAAGAAATACTCTGTGCGTGACTCAGGTGAAGTCTGTCACCATTTTTGGCTATAAAACAGCCTGTAAAGAAGCATAAGGATTGTATTTTGAAACATAAATTATTTACTTTGTCATCTATATACAATAGATCTACTTTCAAATAATTCCAAAATAAACCATCATAACAGTACATATGATATTTATGATTTTTTTGAATTCTTTTTATTTATGAAATAAGACATATGAATAAAGGATTACAAAATTTTACATTTGTATTTGTATCTTCCATGTTCATTATTTTAAAGATATCTCAACTTCTGAGTTTATAGTGGTGTTCTAAAAAGTCTTACATAACTAATTTTTTTATTTTAAAAAAATCAATAATTATATAAACTACTTAAATTTTATATTAAATTAAGTGTTTCTATCTTCCTTCTTCATATATAAAATAATGTATCATTACATACTCCTTATTCTTAATTTCTCTTTATTTGCTATGTAGGTATAGACTTTTTCCATGTTTATATTTTCCATCTCCTATTTTCACTACCAAGAGATGAGAATGTGAGTGCTGTGCTGCTAAGCAATCTTCTGATTGATTTCACGTTGATAAAATCACATTTTCATACCAAGATCTTGCCAAAATTTCTCTTTTTCTTAAATTCTCATTTTTTTAATTCATTTAATGACATCAATTTGATACATTTTCAACCAAAATCTTACCACAACTTCTCTATTGCCTTTTTATAATATTTTCTTCTTCTTACGTTTACATTTTTTAATTCCTTTAAACCCATCATAATACCAACGCAGAAGTTTGTGTGAAACCATTTGCTGTGCCGAATGGTGATCTGCACATGTCAAAATATCATTATAATCGCCTGTGCAATAACTCCTGCATAGCAACCGAAGAGTAAAGTCTGCTTAATAGCAGGCCATGAAGATAACAACAAACACAAATATTCACAACAAAAAACAGCACAGGAATAATCGAGTTCATTCCATGGCTGATTGCTCTGAAACCATATTAATGTACAGGAGAAAGAGATTGACCACCTGAAGCATGACAAAATTATATATGTTTATATGAAAACCACCAAAGAATGATATGGATTACAAAATCTGAGAAAAGACATTTAATTACATCAAATTGATACATTTTCAACCAAAATCTTACCACAACTTCTCTCTTACTTCTTTTATATTTTCTTCTTCTTACATTTCCATTTCTCTCTCTCTTCTTTTATATTTTCTTCTTCTTACATTTCCATTTTTTAATTCCTTTAAACCCATCATAATACCAAAGCAGAAGTTTGTGAGAAACCATTTGCTCTGCCGAAGGGTGATCTGCACATGTCAAAATATCATTATAATCGCCTGTGCAATAACTCCTGCATAGCAACCGAAGAGTAAAGGCTGCTTAATGGCAGGCCATGAAGATAACAACAAACACAAATATTCACAAAAAAACAGCACAGGAATAATCGAGTTCATTCCATGGCTGATTGCTCTGAGACCATATTAATGTACAGGAGAAAGAGATTGACCACCTGAAGCATGAAAAAATTATATATGTTTATATGAAAACCACCAAAGAATGATATGGATTACAAAATCTGAGATAAGACAGAAAGCCAAATTCTGATTCTATGAGAAGCACATATGCTCCATACCCAGTAATTTGAATGCATGGGTATAGAAGAATAGTATTTATCAGAAGTTTTTGGAAAAACCACAATGTTTTCGATTGTTCATCGACGTTTTAGATCCATAACAAAATTCATCTTCAAGACAAAAATCTGAACAATAAGAACAAGAACAGTATTGTAGATGCAAAGAGGATGATCAGTGACCACAAAATTATATGAATCTCAAAGGGAAACCCAGATTTGCAGATTTCAATTCAATTGAACAGTACATATAGAATTGAAATCTACAGATCTGGGCTTCCATTAGAGACCCAGCAGGCTGCAAGTATACAGAATGCCGATCAATACATGCTTTGCTTCATGTGCGTCGCATGGGATGCTTTAAAACTCGTCTGGTTTGGTTTGGATTTATAAGATGAGTCAGATCAGGTGGAATTTGTTGTATTCATTGCCACCCTTTACGCCATCAGTGCAGTAAGTGAAAATGTAAAAATGGCGAATAAAACTGAAATAATTATGGTAAACAGTGAGGCCACATGGATTTGTACAAACCCTGCCACTAACGACTTTTAACAAAAGTGCCAAGAAACTGACTGGTAGTTTTGCATAAACACTGTACTGGTTTTATAAAATTAAATGTGTATTAACTATCACAGCAACTAACTCGCGGCTGAGAACGCCTAAAGATATTGGCTGGTAATTAGCGGCTGTGCTAGTTATATCATTTGATGTCTTTGTGTATAATGTGAACATGGATTTCTCCTGGACACGCACGTTCGAAAATGAAATTTTCCATACTTATGTAATATGTGGGTCTGAATATGAAACGCGTGGACAGCCGAGATGCACGGACAGTTGGGGAGGAAGTTGAAGTAGTGCTCGTTGATAATCCAAACGTGGTAATTATATGGTGCTACAATAATTTCTTAATATGATTAGGTAAATGTTAAAAAGTAAACAAGTTAAAGGATGCATTCAGAAATACAAGGAAGTTATGAAGAGTAAATCACATTCATTGATTTGGAAGGACGACTAAGAATATACCACCATCTTCAATTGTTAGTCATTAAATTAGAATTTTAGATTAAAAGATCATTAATCGTACCTATTACCAATAAATGTACGCCTTTTGACGTAATTATGTAACTTCATTTACATGTAAATATACATGTAAATATACATGTATAGTTAACAGTTTGAGCCCACGTCGGGTAGACCAAATGGTCAATCCATCACCGGGTCGACTCCGTGGGACCCTGGAACCCTTCACGACAGAGATGAATGTGGAGGATCCGTCACAGTCGACCGGTTATTTGTTTGTGTGGGGTAGTTGTAGCACGGTCTGTTGCCTCCACTTTAGATGTATTGACGTAATAACCAATGTGTTGCCTCCACTCTAACAGTAATGACGTAATAAGCAAGGGTATTGCCATTCCACCAAACAATGTCCACCTCCACTAGTTAAGTGTCCTATGGATATGAGTATTATATAATTTGAATGGGCACTTCAAATACATACCCAAAAAATACTAACATCCTTTTACATGTAAGGCTAATGCTGATATATATTTGACAAACTTGTGTGTACTTCCTCATACCATGAATAACTAGTTGTATTTCAAGGATACATTGGAGGTCTTCATGAATACTATATGATTTGAAAAATTAGATAGGCACTTAAAATACATACTCAATAATATATATATATAAAATACTATGTATGTATGTGGTTTTGAAAAGTTTCAACGTTTCGAGTGGACACTCCACCCATCATCAAGGACACTCTACCCATTATCCTTTTACATGTAAAGTCATTGTTTATATATGAAAGACTTGTGTGCACCTCCTCATATTATGAATGGCTAGCTTTATTGTACAAATAAAAGAGAGGGTTTCTAGTGGACACTCCACCCATCATCCTTTTACATGTAGAGTCATTGTTTATATATACAAATTAATGACTTGTGTGCACCTCCTCATATCATGAATGATCAATTTTATTGTACAAAGAAAAGATAGGTTCTCATATATCTCGTGGTCCATAAGATGTATTATAATGTGTGTAAGGTTGATATTAACCAATGGAACTAATTTTTGGAGCTATATATGTGTGTTGGGTTGTGACTTAGTAGTAACTTGGAGTAGTTGTTGTGACAATGACTCAGGGTCAAATCTTCGTAGTTCTCTTTCCTTATGTTGGGTTTGTCGGATGTGGCTATTGATTATTTTGAAATTATTGTATGGCATACGTACTACTGAACCCTATTCTTCACTTGAGTATATAAGCATGAGTAGAGTTGGTGTCTGTGTGTGTGTGCAAGCTAATGGTTCCTTCTCTCAACACAATAGGTGCAATGGAAATCTGATCTATTGATTAAAAGAAACTATTTGAGATACATGTACAATTCATTATAATATGGTGTAAAAAGATGAAATGTAGGAAATCAAATTAGCTTCCAAATTATATAGCTTTTGTTTATGGAAAAATTGTATAACTTGAAAAAATCTTGTTCTTTTAATAGTGGCATGTTATTTTTCCTCTAAAATATAATTTATATGTTCATGTTAAGATGTTAGTAGACGAAATTTCTTGAAACAAATATGCATAGTGTAGATAATAGTGATTTCTTGTGTACCATTATTTTTGCATATATTTTAAAACTAGATTCAATGGTCTTAGCATAATCAATTAATTTTTAATTTTTTAGTATGTAGATTTTAGTCTATACTTGTGCACCATATTATTTGTTTTCCATACTTGTGCGCCATATTATTTGTTTTACATGTGAACATGGAATATTGGATGTACATGTGAACATGGAGGTAACTCCAATTTGTAAGCCATACTTCCAATCATTTGCAAAACCTTATCAGGACCATAATATTGGGGTGCTAGTTTATTGTCCTTCTTTTATTGCTCGAGGGACATATGTCTATATGGTTGTAGCCTAAGAAATACCCAATTCTCCACTTCAAATTCCCTTTCATTGTGATGTTGATCTTCTTGTTGTTTCATAACCAAGTTGTCCTTCAATAGTATGAGAACATATTATTGGTGCCCTATGTGGTCCTCCACTGCTTGAACCTTTTTAGTCCATTTCAAGGGTGATGTGATGGATGGAGGATGATATCCATAAAGTGTCAAATATGGGGACATTTTTTAGGAAGTATGGAAGGATGTGTTGTACCACCATTCCGCCAAGGGAAATCAGTTGACCCATTGTTTTTTTATTATTGGTTGCAAAGAAACAAATATATCCTTTTATACATTTACTCACAATCTCAGTTTGACCATCGAATTGAGGATGATAACATGAGTTGTGAGCCAATTGACTACTTAAACAAGAAAATAGTTCAGTCCAAAATTTTCTAGTGAAAATTGGATCTCTGTCACTTACAATAATCTTAGGGACTCCATATAGCTTTTGAATTGTTTCCATGAATGTTGCAACTATTTTACTTTCTTTAAAAGGATTAGAAAGAGAGAAAAAATGGGTATACTTTGTCGATCGATCCACTCCTACCATGATGACAATTTTTCCTTCGGATTTGGGTAAACATGTAATAAAATCCATTGAAATTTCCTATCAATTATTAACTTGGTATAAATAATGGTTGTAGGAAACCTGGAATCTTGATTGTATCTCCCTTATTCTATTGGAATACCACACTTTCGTATGCAAATTTTTGAACATCACTTTTTATACCTTCCCAAAAAATATCCTTCTTGATCCTGTGGTACATTTTCAAGAACCCTGAATGTCCTCCTATAGGAGAAGTGTGCAATTCCATAAGGACCTTATGTTTGAGTTGGGAATTCTTACATAAATATAGGTGATCATCATGGGGCCTTCACTCAATGAACTTGTGACATAGCTCCTATGTTCGTGGGATGTTAAAGAATATCCATAATTTCACTAAATATTGATAAATACCTCCCAAAATCATTTTGTTGAACACCCCTCCCAATAAAAAAACCCCCTTTTTTAAAAATAAATACCTCTCCCCCCCCGCAATACCTAAAAACCCCTTGAGACCCTACATTCCCCCCAATACCTAAAATATATTGAATTTGTTTTTCACAATTAAAAAACCCCTTTATGAATGAACATGATAAGATATTGGTCAGCAAACGTGAAGCCCCTGTGGTGATCATTATACCATAGAAAATCATTATTCCATATAAAATTATCTAATGAATTGGGGTCCTCTTGTATGTTTTGAATGATCTTGCATACATTATGTTTTCCTTTTTTGTAAATAATTTAAAACTCATAACCTAGCATATTTTTAACCCATTCGTGTTGTTCTTCCGAAGATAATTGTTTCTCCAAGAAGTACTTCAAATTATCATGATCTATTTTTACTTTGAAGTGTCTTCCTATTAGGCAAGGGAGCCATTTCTTAATTGAATGTAGTACGACCAACATTTCATTTTAAAAAATGGGTTTGAGTAAGTTTTTTCCTTTAATTTGGCTTATTTAAAAGGCAAGGGGACTTCCTTATTACATTAAAACTACACCAATTCCATGTCTTGAGGCATCACACTCCATAATAACTATTTTTGTGAAGTCAGGTGTGGCCAAGACAAGAGTTTTATACATATCTT
Source organism: Picea sitchensis (assembly GCA_010110895.2). Taxonomy (NCBI): domain Eukaryota; kingdom Viridiplantae; phylum Streptophyta; class Pinopsida; order Pinales; family Pinaceae; genus Picea; species Picea sitchensis. The sequence goes on from SNQJ01S0012812.1 coordinate 9,914, forward strand.
CCTTAATTTTTTCAAAAGCTTTGGTTGATGCTTGATTCCAAGAAAATGTTTTCTTCTTTAATAATGTTGTTAGAGGTGCTGCTATTTGGCCATAGTACTTGAAAAACTTGTTGTAATAGACTGTCAATAACAAGAATCCTCTAAGCTTCTTCAAGGTTCTAGGAATTGGCCATTCCCTCATAGATTTAATTTTGTTAAGGTCCACTTTTACACATTCATGAGATACAATATGACCCAAATATTCCACTTCTTGAACCCCAAAGGCACACTTGGAAGGATTTTCATAAATTTGTTTCTCTTCCAATAGTTGTAATACTCTATCAACATGATGTGCATGCTCTTCCCAAGATTTGATGTAGATTAGTATGTCATAAAAAAATAATAACATGGTTTTTTTAAGGAAGGGCTTAAAAATAGAATTCATCAAGCTATGGAATGTTCAAGGTACATTAGTAATTCCAAATGGAATAACCAAAAACTCATAATGACCTTCATGTGTTCTAAAATATGTTTTGGGAATGTCTTCTTGCCTCATTCTGATTTGATCATATCTCAAACGAAGATTCAACTTAGTAAACAAAATTGTTCCATGTAATTCATCTAATAATTTATCAATGACATGAATACAAAACTTATCTTTGATGGTAATTTTTATTGAGTTTTCTATAATCTTGACACATATTCCATGAACCATCCTTTTTCGTAACCATCACCACTAGTGAAGAAACATAAATTTGGATAGGTTGAATGATCTCAGCCTCTAACATTTCTCGGATCACATGCTCAATCTCAATCCTATGTGCATATGGATACCTGCAAGGACTAATGTTAGGTGGTAAATGAATAGCATGATCATGATCTCTAGTAGGTGGAATACCCTTAGGCATTTCTCCAAATACCTTGCAATCATTGTTGATAACTATTTGGAGATCCAATGGAGTAGAGGATATAGATTCTTAAACATCTAGTGAGCACAATTGTGCAATTACACCATGGTGTCCCCTATTGAGTAATTTTGTCATGCTATTAGAGCTTATCACCTTAGAGGGTTTCCCTTGGATACCTTTAAGTTCAATTTCCATGCCGTCTAAGGTAAATATCATGAAAATATCTTAAAAATTAAGGGCCATTGTTCCCAATGATTGTAACCATTGGATCCATAATACAACATCAACACCACCCATTTGGATGGAAATCATGGGACTATCCAAAAAATGCTCCCCCATATTGAGCTTAATACTATGGAACTTCCCAAAAAATTTTATGGTACCTCCATATCTAATCATTACTTGAATTTTTGGTACTAGAAATACAAATCAATTGAGATCCTTTTCTATTTTGTAATTGATGAAGTTATGGGTACTACCAGAATCAATCAACATTATTACCTTTTTTTCTTTTTGATGTATCCTTGTATATTGATGATTTGTATTTGTGTGGCACAAAGGACTATGCATGTGATACTAAGGAAGACCTGGAGGTGACAATGGTAAATTAGATGTACATGGCTTTGTTGATTATGAATGGGATGGAAATCTGGATCGACGGAGGTCGACCTACGAATATCTCTTCAAATTTTTTGGTATTACTCAATATCTCTTCTAATCCTAACAAAAGAGAAGAATAATTTAATCAAGAATGCAAATGAAACAAGCAATCACACAATACACTGAGATTTTACTGTGGAACCCTTAACCGAGAGAAACCAACATTCCTTTGAGCGTTATTCTCTCTTGTTGTCTTATTAAATATGAATAAAATGTTACATGCCTAACCTTGGTCCACACCTAAGACACAATCAACATCATACCCTCTTGTGCAAGCAAGAACAAACCTGTAGCCAAATCGACTTACATATGCATGGCCAAAAACCTATACCTACACATGCATTAACTCGCATAAGTGCATTACAACATTAGCCTTTACGACCTTACAACACACCTCTTTATAGGATTTACAATAGGAAAAACCCTAAATATTGGTGCCCAAATAACGATTAAAGATCTGTGCATATCATTGGCTACAAATCTTGCAAATTTTGGGATTCTGTTACAGTCGACTCCAAGTCAGGTTTACCAGTTGACTACCAGTCAAACTTCATTCAGTCTCTAGTTGATCATCTCACACCTAGACTTAGACCTCTTGTCGGTTGACTTACTGTTGATATCTTCATCTTCGAATTTACCTGGTCAACTCCCTCGACCTTCGACTTGTTGTCGATCTACCTCGACTTCGACCTGCTATCGATCCACCTCTACTTCGAATTTCACTGCAAATAATATAACAACCCAACATTCTCCCACTTGTTTTGTTCTTTGCTGAAATAAGAGATTCATGAAATTTCACTTACAGACCTTGGGAAACAATGCCCATTCCCTATTTACACCAAGAGAACTTCACAACACTCACATACTTGGACAATGAGTATGTTATGTTTTCCAATGTGTCTACTTTCTCCAGTAGAACCTTTCTACTCTCCACCATATCTCTTACGAAATGGTATTGTACATCAATGTGATTAGTATTTGAATGATAAAATAGGTTCTTTGCCATAAATATTGTGCTTTGATTGTCACAGTTCACCTTCATATCTCTCTGCCCAAACCCGATTCCTGAAAACAACCTTTGAATCCATATTTATTCTTTTCTTCCATGAGTGGCTGCCATGTATTCATCTTATGTTGTTGACAAGGATATGAGCGCTTGTATCTTACTCATCCAACTTATTGCTCCACCAAAAAATTTGAAGAGATATTCGTAGGTCAACCTCCGTCGATCCATATTTCCATCCCATTCATAATCAACAAAGCCATGTACATCTAATTTACCATTGTCACCTCCAAGTCTTCCTTAGTATCACATGCATAGTCCTTTGTGCCACACAAATACCTGAATACTCTCTTGAAAATTGTCCAGTTCTTCTTTCCAGATGTTTACATGTACCATCTCAACACTCCCACTGCATGGGAAATGTATGGTCGAGTGCAGACCATCACATACATTAGACTACCAACATCACTTGTATAGGGAACATGTGCCATGTTCTCTATCTCTTCTTTTTTCTTTGGACACTGTTTAGTAGAAAGCCTTGCTCCCACTGGAATTGGCACCTTCACCGGTTTGAAATCCTGCATGTTGAATTGTTTTAGAACTGTTTCAATATACTTTATATGATTCAACCAAATCTTTCTAGTGGTTCGATCTCTCTTAATCTCCATTCCCAGAATAAAGTTAGTTGCACCTAGATCCTTCATGTCGAACTTGGAGGATAAATTCTTCTTCACCTCCTTTATTGCTTCCATGATGTTTTCAATCAACATCATGTCATTAACATACAAAGCTACATATATGAAACTCCCACCTTCTTCCTTGGTATATATGTAGTGATCAAATTTTCTTCTCACAAATCCCAAACTAAGAATGTAAGTGTCAAACTTCTGATACCACATCCTTGGAAATTTCTTTAGACCATAAAGGGATGTTTTGAGTTTTGACACCAACTCTTGCTTTTCCTTTACTACAAATCCTTCAAGATGATTCATGTATATTTCTTCTTCCAGGTCCCCATGTAGGAATTTTGTCTTCACATCCATCTGTTCTATCTCCAGATTGAATGTTGCAGCTAGAGACATTAGTAATCTATTGGAATTTAGTTTTGCAACAGGGGAAAAAATCTCATCGAAGTCGACTCCCTCAACCTGGGAATATTCTTTCACTACCAGTTGAGCTTTGAAATTCTCAACTTATCTTGCGGCATTCATGTTCTTCTTGAACACCCACTTGCTACCGATGGGATTTATTCCACTAGGTAACTTGTCTAAATCCCATGTCTCATTTTTTTACAAGTATTCCATCTCTTTGACCATGGTGTCCTTCTAGAGTTTTCCCTTTGCCGATTCGACTGCATCACTGACTGACTTTGGCTCATTGTCTATGGAAGTCAACATGAATGAAAAACAAAAGTCGAGCAGACTATATATTTCGACTAGTTTTATTACTCTTTCTGATCTCCTTACCACCAGAGTCATTTTCTCCACCTCTTCCTCACATTCAGTCGATTAATTTGAATCATCTTATTCATTCCTTAGTTCAAACTGAACCATATCAGGATTGTTCTCGGTTTGAAAAACTTCCTCAGTGTCATATTTACCTCTGACTTATCTGAAGACCACATCTCGACTGTACACTGTTCTAAATGATGCAGGATCCAAGAGATTATATCCTTTCATCCCTTATTTATATCTGATGAAAATACATTTGAATTCCTTCTTGTCCATCTTGCTCCTCTTTTCCTTGGGAACATGCACAAATGCATCAAAACCAAATAATTTGAGATGTACTACTGAAGTATTTTTACTAGACCATACCTCATTTAGATTCATGTTGAATAGCATCGAGGAAGGAGACATATTTACTAGATATCTTGTAGTCTCGACTGCCTCTACCCATAATTCTTGTGCAATCCCAACACCACTGAGCATGCTCCTTTCCGTATCCATCAATGTTCTGTTCATTCTCTCGGTAACTCCATTTTGTTGTGGGGTATATGGTGTGGTATTCTGGTGTTCTATGCCACACTGCTTACATAAATGATCAAATTACTTTCCACATAATTCACCACCATTGTCAATCCTCAACACTTTAATACTCTTCTCTGTCTGGTTTTCCACAAGATCTTTAAACTCCTTAAATATCTCGAAAACCTTTGATTTCTTCCGCAGGAAATGTATCCATGTCTTCCTGGAAAAATCATCTATGAAGGAGACATAATACAGGGATCCACCAAGTGAAGGCACTATAACCGGGCCAAACACATCACTATGCACCCATTCTAGAATCATATTTTCCCTTGTCGCTCCAGATGGGAACTGCACCCGACTTTGTTTCCCATATATGCAATGTTCACAAAAGTCAAATTCTAAACCACATTCAGGAAAAAATTTGACCATACCTTTACTTTGCATAGATCGAAGTCCTTTTTTTCTAATATGTCCCATCCTCTCATGCCACAACTTGGTCAGGTCGAGTTCATAATGTCTTATCGAGTCATTTTGAACTGACTTGGCTCGAGTCGAGTCGATTTTTGTCGACATCAAGTAGAGTCAAGTTGAAGTCAAGTCAATTTTAGGAGCAACGATGTTGTTGCATCCTGTCGAGTCAACATTCCCTAACCGCTTGTACAAGGTACCAATCTAAACTCCTTTCATTAAGACCATTGCACCTCTGACCATCTTGCACGAATCCTTCTAAAACAGATTATGCACACTTGCATCACTCATCTTGATGAAAAATATCAGGTTTCTTTCCAAACTCGGAATGTGTAGCACACTTGGAAGGGTTATTTTCCTCTCATCTTGTAGTTCCATTCAGACTCTTCCTCATCCGACAATTCTGGTTTTCGAGTCGTCCCCCAAGAACACATCACCCCTATCATACTTTTCATATTCACAGAGCCATTCTTTATGTGGTTTCATATGATAGGATGCTCCTGATTCGTTCAACCAAACATCTTGATTCGATTGTGTACTCGTCGATGCCAGATACACATAACCTCCCTTCTCTAAGGTCGTCTTTCTCTCAGTCGACTACTTCTCGTTGGATCCAACATTGAATTTTGTTGCCTTTGACTTATAGTCCTTTTTATAATTCCTAGCTTTACCACATTTCCAACATATTTGCGTCGACTGAACCATGGATTTAGATCTACCCTTCGACTTAAAATTTCTACCAGAGAATATGCCTTTATCTCTGGATATAGGTCGACCTCTCACTGCCAAATCATCTTTGTTCGATCCTTCTGTTAGCACATATACTTGTAGGGGGGGTGTTTTCCCTTTGGATTTGAGCCCTGGGTGAAGAAATTGTGACAAGAAAGGGGGAAAAAACCTACAAAGTGGCCTTATCCTAAGTTTTGGTTCCCCGAGCGTGTTATGATAAGGGGTGCGTAGATCTGAGCGGTTGATATATGCGTGCTCATATCTATGGCGCATGATCCATATCGGAAACCCCCCAAACTTATACCTTTAACAAGGGG
>SNQJ01S0012812.1:34758-46724 GCA_010110895.2 Picea sitchensis
TACTCAACCTAAATATACAAACATATTCATTCTATTTTCCTCATTCTGACATCAATTTAGTCATCCCCCCCATGGATTTTAATTCATGATTTCTTACCTATGTCCCTCTCATATTTTATCTATGTTGATGGAAGTCTTGTGTAACCCCCATTTTCACCTCTCCTGTGACAAGGCCAAGTGTTGGTCCTTCATTATTACTCTCATGAATCTTATGTTTCTTTAAGGGAATCCATCATCACCCTCCATGTATAAAAAGGCCTCCTATACATTAATTTGAGGATCTTTGTATTGAATTATAAGGTTATGTCATTAGAATTATCTTGGGTTCCCCATATTGGAACTATTCTAGTACATTTTCTACTTGTTTGTTTGAAGTTTGGGAAGAGAGATGGAGATGCTTTTGGACTCATGAGCCCTTTTGAGGAAATAACCTTGAGGAGAGAAGGTTTAGATCTACCCATCTCATGCAAGGTAACAATGCACTATTTTCTTGTTGATTACATAATAATTTCATTTGTTTTCCCCATTTCACATTGTTGTTTCATGTCAATTATATGCAATTTTGTGGATGGGTATTAAGTAAATTATGGATTTTACCATTTTGAGCAAGTTAGTGCTATAATTTACCATTATAGAAAACATTAAGATTTTATTGGTCGTCTTGTGTGTAGGTTTATTTCAAGATTGTTTCCCTTCTCCTTCTCTTTCAACTCAACCTAAAGCTTTGAATATATTGAAAGGAATGTCTCACATGTATAATCCTTTCTCTTTCCTCTTAAACTTTAGTTTTCCATCATTTTCTTGTTTGTTTGAGAGGGTAGAATAGGTAATTATTTTATTTTTGTTCCTTAGCATATAAACCCACTATTGTGGAATGGTTTCTACCCACTATGCTAAAATATTCCTATGACAAAATGGTGAGTCCACAAGGGAAGGATTTTTGAAATTCTTCCTTCTTTGACTGATTATTAGGGATTTTTTGGTTTTTTAATCTTTTGTATGCTTGCCAACATTTGTTTTTCAAAAATCCACATTAGTTCTATGCATGATTTCCTTCCCTTTTGTGTTTTTAATTTTTCTAATTTTTTCTTTAGTTTCATGTATGTTTGGCCCTTTTCCATGTAATTTCATGAGGGTTTTTTACAACACTTAATTTTTTGCATTTGTGCATTATTAAGTACGAAAGGCACAACCCGTCACTAAATAACAACCCTAAAATTAATCTAGATTATAAAATGAATTAAAAATTTATATTTTGGGTCTAGCATGCCAACATTAACCTTAATATAGAGCCTTGGTGTTAGGTTTGGGTAGTCATTTCAAAATCCCTAAGACCATTTAAATTGGAAAATTAAAAGTTGAATAACTAGTTTTAAAGTCCTTCGTAACATTTGTGATTTCTCGGGAAGATCTTCATAAGGGTGTACAATCGAAGGGGAAATCATTGTGAATTGGATATTACTAGAACTACCCCTTATCTACACAATGGACTTAAGAAACACCTAGTTAACCCAGTTCTAGTGTTTTACTATAATTTGGGTCAACATCAACTAACACACTAGGGCYTGGTAAATTCATTCCCAAAGCCACAAATTTATGAAAGGAAACCTTAGTGGCCCTTTATTTTACTTATAAACACAATTAAACTCACTCGTGGGATTATGGAAAGGTACCCTTGAAAAATTCCCTTAATGACCCCCATTGGGTTCCAACACCTTTGGTGGTAATTGTTTGTGGGAAATTGAAACTATATGGTAATGTTCAATAGTTGAATGGGTAGAAGGAGGCTGCAATTTCATGTTAAGAGGTATGGAATGATAATACTCGTGCCCATTCATGAAAATACTTTTATTCTCGCCCATTCATGAACTCGTGCCAATTCACTCAAATCCGACAGAGGCAAAGGAGAAAAACTCAATCTGACAGAGGTAGAGGAGAAAACCACCCATCAAGCACCACCCACACCACTGGTCATTGTTTTGATTTACTGCGTTTAGCTTGAAGAAACATTGTGTATGATGGAGTATTCGAGTAGCCCCGCTTGATTGTGAGTTAAAGCATAGCAACCAGACTTGGTAGTTGTGGAGTTGAGTCGTTAGCCATGGATTGAGGGTTTATAGAGCCTGCTGCTGGTTGTGCAAGTGGTGGTGGATTTATTTACAAAGGTTTGGCATAGCCATCAACGTTAGCTACAACACTGGTGATTGACGTCAAGTCATAGCCCCATCTGACAGAGGTAGAGCATACGAGATATTCAAGGGATGTAAATTTAATCCATGTGTTGGCTGTAAGACCAATAATTTGTACCAATGGTATATTAGATTGTGGACTCATAGTATTAATGAAAGACAACCATTAAATTTGCATACAAACTAGTATTGAAAACCCTCAAAGGTGATGTTGGAAAAATTAATTGGGTCATTTGGTTACTTCTCCAGAAGGACTAGTACATTTGGGTCAAATAAGTCCTCCATTAACGTCATCATCATTGTCGTCATCATCGCCATTTTCATCGTCATCATCGTCACTATCATATTCATTGTCATTACAATAATATCTTTGTAAACATATGACCTCTAGGGAGTAAAATCATGTTCTTAATCATTATGCCCTCAATATAATATATTAATTATATTATTATATCAAATATATAATATATAAAAAATAAAAATAAACCAAACCAAACATATATTATAAACAAAACAAAAAAACATATATTAATTATATATATTATAAACAAACAAAAAACAATTAACAAACAAAACCTGACCACTATTGAAAACCCTTGCCGCCCAAATTTGAAAACCTCGACTAAACAAAACCCCACCCACGATCAGTACTGTGCCCAAATTTTAGAACTCGCACTAAAAAAAACTCTGCCGACCCCAATTGACAACAAGCTGGGACATAGGAGATCACCCCACAGGAGAAATAAGGAGCCCACATCTCTTGACCATCTCGACACTCTGTAAATAGGGCCACTTCAGCGAGTCTTTAGGTGTTCTGGGTATCACAGGTAAACGTTTAGACTGCTCTATGTATATTTGTCTTCTGCAGGGATGTATTCAAAGAAATTCCCTACCATAGGGTAAGGTGATCCATGCCCACATCAAGTAGAGCGGATTTATGGGAGATGCACTTTTACACAACACACTTTTCAACGCGTATGCCAAGTGCGACACTATGGTGGATGCTCACAAAGTATTTGACCAAATGCTTGAACGAAATGCGTGCTCGTGGACAATCATGATTGTTTCTTGCACAAGGGATGGGCTTCCTGAGGAGGCATTGACACTCTTTCACCGGATGTCAAGAACAGGTCTCCAACCCAATCACTTCACATTTGCTACCGTTCTTCCAACATGCGCCAATTCGGCATCACTATGGAAGGGCATGGAGTAGACGAAAATTATAAAATTTGGGTTTGAGTCTGATTTGGTTGTTTCCAATGCCCTTATAAACATGTATGCAAAATGTGGCAGCATAGAGAATGTGCACGAATTGTTTGACAAAATGCTTCAATGAGATGTGGTTTCCTGGACAACGTTGATTGAAGGATATGCACATAATAGGTTGTTTGATGTGGCGAAGCCTGCTTTTGAGAAGCTTGATAGTACTTTTGGGTTTTTTGAGAAGGAATCTCTGCAGAAGATTATGGGGCTAGCCGCTAAAGTACTTGGTCCCTATGAGGTGATGTTTGGTAGCCCATACCTTGTTTTTTCCAAGAAAAAAATTCTTGTAATTTTATTTATAAAAACAATATTGCATTTGACAGAGGTTATAAAGAATTCAGATTTAGCCTCTTAGGCCTTGTAAAAATTGACCTGAATAAGTCCCATTACAAAATTAGAACATAAAACTGCTCCAAAAGATCATAACATATTTCCAAAAAACGTTTTCCTTATGTTTACATATTTATCATCACCAAGAAAAACTTTTAGTTAGAAAGACCTGTATATTCCATCCATACAACCTTGTGTTAACAACAAAAAATGCAGTACTGATGAAAATAAGTATTATATTACAACCACGGTTCATGTGTGAACTCCGATCTATGGCCTCGTTGATGCTTTGAAACTATCCATACACCATGATCCATCCTTATTTAGATAATCAATTTAGTCACATTCCTACCCTTGTAGATATGAGAAAAACAAATATGAGTGATATTTCATTGTAATGGATTGCTTGTCCCACTCGAAATCTTATCTGAATCTTACAAATCCATAATAGATTGATTTTCCCACAATTTATGATAGTGCCACAATTTTTCCAAGGCCCAATGATTTGAAACTTTACGCACAACTCCATTTTGGGACTTGCTTGCGTGTTTTATCCAATGTATCCCAAGGATTTAAACACCATGGACTTGTTGCGCTCGTTAATTTGTTATGGACTTGCATACATGTGGAAGAATATTGAATCATCCAATTATTTTATAAGCCATTTCATGATTGGAATATCCCTCTTTTCAATTAATGGGCTTGATTTGTTATGGACTTGCATACAAGAAAGACCTTCTAACTTCCCCTGGAAATGCTCCAATCTATCCATTAAAAAGCATGTAGCAGAATGAGTTGGGTGTTCCTTTGGTAGAGACTCTGCAATTTCCTTCAGAGTAGACTATGAAAACCTAGAGAGATCTAGGATAATTTGTAATTCTTTTTAAACAATGATAATAATAGACTGAGCGTCATCATTCCAAGTTGGTTTTCCCCATTTGCGTTTCCAGGGTAAATCATTGTCTTACATGGTTGATTTATGTGTGTCCTAGCCTTAGTTTTGTGTTTATTTATTGCCATGTTTCACTTTGAATTCCTAGCATAGTGGTATTGCTCAAATCTTTCCATTGATTGAATAATAATAATAGAACCCTTAAACTCATTGTCCTACTCCATTGATTGAATAATAAACATAGAACCCTTAAACTCACTGCGCTAATTTCCTATAGAAAATCAATTTTAGATTTGTGATTATTCAATGTGGAATTTTTTGTTGTATTTCAAGAGTGTTAATGTGGTCTATGTTTTGATATTGGCTTGAGTACTTCTCTTGTATCGTTCCTTGATGTTGAGTCTACACATAGAAATAGATTTTGCTTTGTACATACAACATTCAATTTTTGTCTTTTGTAAACAACATTTCCCTTGACTGGATGTCTTGGTTGGGAGAAGATATTCAACATTCATTCTTCTAACAATTTTTCTTTGTGCATCATTGGAAACCCATTCACATCATTTGGATACCTTTTACAACAATGTGTGCAAGCAATCCCAAGTCAACTTCATCATAATAACTGACAACATGCTATAACGATTTGACCTTTCATTTTGGAATTTTTTTTTGTGGGAGCAAGCACAACAAATCGTGGTGCTTGTGGTTTGAATTTATATCATTGTTTTAATAATTGGATCTAAGTCCCATAGACACAACAATCCATATTACACAACCTCCAATTGATTTAGCAATATCCTGGAAAACAATACACAACAAATCTCATCAAATCTTGTTGTCATGTTTTTTTATTGATCGGCAGTGTTGTCTTAGGATCACCAACAAGAAAGCAATCAGACCAAGATTTAGGTCTGTACAAGGGAGGTTCTTTATCTGTAAGATTTAAGCATATTAAAGTGTATCTTTAGTCTCATAGTGATTGCATAGGATAGAGTATTTGTATTCTGCAAATAGTATCTGTGTTGATGAGATGGAGAGGTCATAGTCTTAATATCTATGGACCATATCACCCTTAATTGAATCAAGATTAATCTAAGACAAATCCTATTTACTTTGTCAAGTGCCTTAACCAAATCCAATTTCATCACCATAGCTATCAATTTTTAACCTTTATTTTATGAAAACCTTCTTACATTGCTCTCTCTGCCTCATGGATTTTCTTGTTGTGGAGAAACCCAAGTTGCTCTTCTGAAATGAAATCAGAAAAACACCTTTAAGTTTGTTTGCCAAAATTTTTATTGTTATTTTTTTACCTTGAATTACACAGAGAGATGGGATTTTTCCATCTTTAAAGGATCTTGGTTCATTTTTCTTTGGAATCAAACTATGAATGCAGCATTCAAAGAACCCATGAATTTTCCTGAAGTAATAGATTCTTCAATTACTCTTAAACAACTCTTCTTCTAGAAATTCATAATCTCAGATAAAATTATGTTGTCCATCCATCTTGTCCTGAACTCTTTGTTTTTTTAAGGATTGTGGGACTGCTTTGAGTTTATTTTATGTTACCTTTATTTCTAAATCCTTGTTTTGTTGATCATAAATCAACTTTGAAAAGAAAGAAGCTACTTTTTAGAATCCTCGTGATGCTAGATATATAGAGGTTCTTGTAATAGACCTTGAAATAATTATCTCCATCAACTATTTCTATAAAGGTTTTAACCTTTGTTCCATTTTCCTTCTTAATATTCTTAATCACCCATATCTCCATCAACTATTTCTATAAAGGTTTTAACCTTTGTTCCATTTTCCTTCTTAATCTTCTTAATCACTGATCCAGAGAGGTCTCACCTATCACCCCGCAGGGTCTCTTCACTTGACCTCCTGCTCACAGGATCGTTCGATTTCTCCCTATGAGCCGAATTGGCTCTTTGGATTCCCTCAGTAACCACTCCTGCAAACACGACCCAATCCACAGGTCCTTCGTTCACCTGCACGGCCTTTGCACCTGACCGTGACCAATTTCCCCACAGGAAATTGATGTCGGGCGTAGGGGTTTCGGACTTTCTGCTGTCGCAAACTTCTGCCCTCGTGAATCCCCGATCCCTGAATTTTCGATGAGCTCTCGGCTCCTACGTGCTAGCCCTCCTAGCTAAGCTCCCACCATATGACCACTACTCCCGTATCCGTGGCCTTACCTCCCTCGCGACCTCGCGACTCGTTATATCAAACCTTAGGTTTTCCAACCTCTGATATCCGAGGTGCCGAAGTTCCAAGGCGCACGTGTGACTTAACTCGTCCACACCCGTCACTTCTCTCGGGACTTCCGTGCTATCGCTACCTCGCTCCCTCATGATTTTGCTACTCACAAGTTTGAATAAATTCCCCGTCAACTCCCGAGGTTCGAGGTGCCAAAACTCGCGACCTCGCGTCTCGCGACTCTTGACACCAAATTCTCAACCCTTTCACCTACGAGCTCCCGAGATATGAGGTGCCACCTGTCTGCTTGCCGACTCCTGTGGCCCCACATCGTTCTCGGGTGCTTATATCCCGAGATGACGTCAGCTAGGACCTCAACACGGAGCTCTCGCCTCCTCACCACTCGTGAGTTGAATGCATTCCTCTTCTGACCTCCGGTACCCGAGTTCCCGTGATGGTTGATCTCGTGACACACATCCATTCCCAAACGAACGGCCCAGATTCTATCGGCCGATCCAACGACTACTACTCTCCTCCCTAAGCTTCCTATGCGACTTCTCCTGCGCTTATCCTCTACACAGCTTCTCTCGATCCCACGACTGTCGGGATTTCTTCGTGAGATCCGACGACTGTCGGTCTCCTAATCCTGTAGTTTCTCCTAGAGCTCCCCTGGACGTGAATCCTCAACGGTCTAGATCTGTTCTCTCCTGTCGATCTGATGGCTCATGCTGCTCTCTCCTGGCTTGCATGATTTCTTCCCAGAATTGGGAGAATTTAGATTTTCCAAGGCCTTTGCCTTGTCTTCCTTTCTCTGCGAACTCCTCGACTGTGAGCTTCGCCTGTGCATATGAAAACGCTGCCCTTCCTGAGCTTGTTCTTCTCGAATCCTTAAAGGATTCTCCCGACTCCTACACTCCTTGCAGAGTCTTCAGATGCACTCGCTGGTGCTATCAATCCTGAGCTTCCGCAAACACTCACACCCCTTGAGGGATTTTCTCTTCCTCCTCTTCTCCTACAGATGGAGAATACTTAGATGCCCTTCTGGCTATCCTACTCAAGAAACCTTTTGCTGAGTCTCTTTGGGTATTTAGCAACCCAGTGAGAATCCCTCAGTGGATTCTTCCTCTGACTTTCAGAACTCAAAGAGTTCTCTTCTCCTGTGCCGCCTGCACACCTTCGCAACGCCCTCCTGGCGGAGTATCTTCTCCTGTGTACCTATGCACTTTCTCAATGCCCACTTGGCAGAGCTTCCCAGAATCCTCAGTGATTCTAGTCTTCTGAACTCACAACATAGTTCTTCTTCCAACTGCACCACTGTGCATATGCTCAATGCCCACCTGGCAGAGCTCCCACAAAATCCTCAGTGATTATGTCTGTAACTGTGTCTCAACTACACAGCCTTGCCTCCTAAGGTGTTCAGCAACCTCACAGGTCTTCTTCCTGAGTTTTTTATTTCAGTCCTGTGCCTCAGCACATCTCTGTCTGACTCCTCAGAGTTCAGAAGTTGATCCTCCTGTGCACGGCTATCAGAACCTCAACGTTCTGTCACACCCTCCCGGTGTGAAGCCTCAAAGACCTCAACCTGAAATCAAACAAAATACTGCAGAATGCATTCACATAACATACATTCACAACATATAAGAGAACACCATACAGACATCCATTAACACACAGAAAGTGCAGGAAAAACTGCTATGTTATATTAACAATGGAAACAATGTCTGTATCTTTACAATGGTGTTTCTGAGCTCTCTCGGCTCTACAACTCAACATCACTAACTCCAAAATGAGATCTCTAAAATCTCTTTTACCTGAGGGGCTCTTAGCGCTTCCCTCCAGGTTCACCTACTCTAATAAATTACATTCAATGGTTGTCTAGTCCAGTGCATGGATCTAGATCTCGGCCGATCTAGCATTAAAGCCGATCCTATCTAACGCCTGCACAACGGCACGGCTTTCATGGCTCACCAACCTAAGACATTCAATTAGATTCATTTCAAATTCAAATGAGGTTGCGCCTCTCTTCTCGCTTTAAATGCACGCGCGCTGACGTGGTTGGTTGGATGGCTGGCTGCGTGGAGAGATGCTCCTGCATCATACTCCTCAGCTGCAAAAATCATGAGCTCCTGCTCATGAGCTTCCCCTGTAAGGGGTTGGAAATCCACCTGGATCCCAAATCAGTCTTTAGAGCTTCCCATCTGCCCCATTCAGCTGTTGTTGCTGCTTCTTTCCTTCTGCTCAACTGCTCCTCACTGGCAGTCTGCGCTGACCCCAACATCAGTTCCATGATCTCCATGATCACTTCATCCAGCTGCTCCCATGGCTGGTCCTGTTCTTGCAGTCTCCTCAGCTGCAAAAATTTTGGCCATTGGGAAGATCGCTATGATCCCCCGTACCTCCTTCCTCATCCATTTCCAACTTCTCCTGTTGGATGTGCACGCCCTGCACTTCTACCCTTTCCTCCAGGGCTTCAATCTGTTCCCATAGATCAGCAAAGCATATGTTGTCTGCTTCTTCTTCCTCTACTATTTCTGTAACCTCCTCTGTTGCATTTTTTTCAGCTTCATGGATGAAAATATCGAGCCATTCCTCGGAATTCTCATTTTCCTCTTTCACTCCTGCTGCAAACTCCCATGTTGCAGTCTCTTCAGCTTCAATGCTGAATGCTTCGAGCCATTCCTTGGAATGCTCATCATCCTCTTCTTCCACTTCTGCTTCTTCTTCTGCTGTCAACTCCAATTCTATAGTGCTCTCAGCTTGTTTGCTGAAATCATCGAGTCGTTCCTCGGAACGCTCCTTCTTCCTTTCATTCACTTGGGCAGTCTCACATGTCTGCTCCAATTTTTCTTCTTCGACAGTCATCATCAGTTGTGATTGTTCTGCTGCTGTTGCACCATCTGCGACACAAATCGTTTCCTTCTCCTGGGCAAATGGTAGGAACACTTGTATTCCCCCAATCATCAGAATACCATCCTGATTCTCCTCCTCTTCTGTCAGTTGCATCTGCTTATCTAAATTCTTCTCTGAATTTATGAGACTATCAGACAGTCTCATCTGCTCTGTCAGCTCCTCTGGCTGATTCCAACTCACTTCTGAGTTTCTGAGACCCACAAATAGTCTCATCTGCTCATCCCTGCCCACCTGGAAATATGGGATGCTTCCGCTGCTTCCCTGGCAGATTATGAGAACAACTGATCCCATCTTCATCAACACTCCTTGTTGAATCGAACTCTCCACTGAGTCCGTGATACTTTTAGATAGCCTCAAGAGCTCATCTCTGCCCACCTGGCAATATGAAACGCTTCCACTGCCCTCCTGGCAGTCTTCGAGATCCTCACCTGATCTCCTTTCATTGCCCGGCTGGCAATGCGAAATTCCTTCGTTGTCCACCTGACAGTCTGTGAGATCCTCAGCTGATCTCAACTCGTTGCCCTCTAGGCAAGCTGGAATTCCTACTTCTCTTCCCATCTGGCAGTCCTTGAGATCATCAGACGATCCCAATTCTGTTCCCTTTCCCATCTGGAAATTTGGAAACCTTCCACTGCTCTCCTGGCAATCTATGAGATCCCTCAACGATCTCTGATCATTTCCCAACTGGCAAATTGAAATTCCTTGGTTGTCCTCATGACAGTCTGTGAGATCCTCAGTTGATCTCAATCTGTTTCCCTCTTGGCAATCTGGAATTTCTTCCCTGCCCTCCTGGTAGTCCTTGAGATCCTCAGATGATCCCAATTCATCCTCTTCATCATCATCAAGACCCTTTCCAGTCTCTGGCCAACAGTGATCAATCATCTTTTCCTCTATGGCCTTGAGGTTTTCAGCATACCTCAACCATTTCTTTAACAGCCTGCGCTATCCTTTGACCATCAGCTCCCTGACTGGCCATTTCACCCCTGGTGTCTTCATGGGCCATTCATGCACCCATATCGGCTTATTATTCTGCCGCATCTTCATTTTGAGCTCCTCCATCTCTCGCTTTATGTCAACAAGCTCCTTATCCATTTCTGCTGCGCTCATCAGCTTTGAGCTCTTCCTTTCAGCATGTTTATGGCCTTCAGTAGCCATACTGCTGTTTCTATCTATCTCCCTAACAGATCTGCTACTGTCACTCCTGCAATCCTGAGTGCTCAGTTTCATCATCCTACAGTCTCCCTCTGACTGTCTATGGATTGCTGCCTACCTGCAAACAAGTCCTCATAGAGTCCTTAGTAACTCTGTCTTCTTCCAGCTCTCCTCTGTCTGCAATATACAAACAGATTTCCCGCTCTGATACCACCTGATGCAGAGAGGTCTCACCTATCACCCCACAGGGTCTCTTCACTTGACCTCCTGCTCACAGGATCGTTCGATTTCTCCCTATGAGCCGAATTGGCTCTTTGGATTCCCTCGGGAACCACTCCTGCAAACACAACCCAATCCACAGGTCCTTCGTTCACCTGCACGACCTCTGCACCTGACCGTGACCAATTTCCCCACAGGAAATTGATGTCGGGCGTCGGGGTTTCGGACTTTCTGTTGTCGCAAACTTCTGCCCTCGTGAATCCCCGATCCCTGAATTTTCGATGAGCTCTCGGCTCCTACGCGCTAGCCCTCCTGGCTAAGCTCCCACCATATGACCACTACTCCCGTATCCGTGGCCTTACCTCCCTCGCGACCTCGCGACTCGTTATATCAAACCTTAGGTTTTCCAACCTCTGATATCCGAGGTGCCGAAGTTCTGAGGCGCACGTGTGACTTAACTCGTCCACACCCGTCACTTCTCTCAGGATTTCCGCGCTATCGCTACCTCGCTCCCTCGTGATTTTTCTACTCGCGAGTTTGAATAACTTCCCCGTCAACTCCCAAGGTCCGAGGTGCCGAAACTCGCGACCTCGCGTCTCGCGACTCTTGACACCAAATTCTCAACCCTTTCACCTACGAGCTCCTGAGATATGAGGTGCCACCTGTCTTCTTGCCGACTCCTGTGGCCCCACATCGTTCTCGGGTGCTGATATCCCGAGATGACGTCAGCTAGGCCCTCAACACGGAGCTCTCGCCTCCTCACCACTCGTGAGTTGAATGCATTCCTCTTCCGACCTCTGGTGCCCGAGTTC
>SNQJ01S0012812.1:46774-56858 GCA_010110895.2 Picea sitchensis
CCGTCAACTCCCAAGGTCCGAGGTGCCGAAACTCGCGACCTCGCGTCTCGCGACTCTTGACACCAAATTCTCAACCCTTTCACCTACGAGCTCCTGAGATATGAGGTGCCACCTGTCTGCTTGCCGACTCCTGTGGCCCCACATCGTTCTCGGGTGCTGATATCCCGAGATGACGTCAGCTAGGCCCTCAACACGGAGCTCTCGCCTCCTCACCACTCGTGAGTTGAATGCATTCCTCTTCCGACCTCTGGTGCCCGAGTTCCCGTGATGGTTGATCTCGTGACACACATCCATTCCCAAACGAACAGCCCAGATTCTATCAGCCGATCCAACGGCTACTACTCTCCTCCCTAAGCTTCCTGTGCGACTGCTCCTGCGCTTATCCTCTACACAGCTTCTCCCGATCCCACGGCTGTTGGGATTTCTTCGTGAGATCCGACGACTGTCGGTATCCTCCTCCTGTAGTTTCTCCTAGATCTCCCCTGGACGTGAATCCTCAACGGTCCAGATCTGTTCTCTCCTGCCGATCTGACGGCTCACGCTGCTCTCTCCTGGCTTGCATGATTTCTTCCCAGACTTGGGAGAATTTAGATTTTCCAAGGCCTTTACCTTGTCTTCCTTTCTCTGCGAACTCCTCGACTGTGAGCTTCACCTGTGCGTATGAAAACGCTGCCCTTCCTGAGCTTGTTCTTCTCGAATCCTTAAAGGATTCTCCCGACTCCTACACTCCTTGCAGAGTCTTCAGATGCACTCGCTGGTGCTATCAATCCTGAGCTTCTGCAAACACTCAGACCCCTTGAGGGATTTTCTCTTCCTCCTCTTCTCCTACAGATGGAGAATACTTAGATGCCATTCTGGCTATCCTGTTCAAGCAACCTCTTGCTAAGTCTCTTTGGGTATTCAGCAACCCAGTGAGAATCCCTCAGTGGATTCTTCCTCTGACTTTCAGAACTCAAAGAGTTCTCTTCTCCTGTGCTGCCTGCACACCTTCGCAACGCCCTCCTGGCGGAGTATCTTCTCCTGTGTACCTATGCACTTTCTCAATTCCCACTTGGCAGAGCTTCCCAAAATCCTCAGTGATTCTGGTCTTCTGAACTCACAACAGAGTTCTTCTTCCAACTGCACCACTGTGCATATGCTCAATGCCCACCTAGCAAAGCTCCTACAAAATCCTCAGTGATTATGTCTGCAACTGTGTCTCAGCTACACAGCCTTGCCTCCTAAGGTGTTCAACAAACTCACAGGTCTTCTTCCTGAGTTTTTGATTTCAGTCCTGTGCCTCAGCACGTCTTTGTCTGACTCCTCAGAGTTCAGAAGTTCATCCTCCTGTGCACGGCTATCAGAACCTCAACGTTCTATCACACCCTCCCGGTGTGAAGCCTCAAAGACCTCAACCTGAAATCAAACAAACTCCTGCAGAATGCATTCACATAACATACATTCACAACATATAAGAGAACACCATACAGACATCCATTAACACACAGAAAGTGCAGGAAAAACTGCTATGTTATATTAACAATGGAAACAATGCCTGTATCTTTACAATGGTGTTTCTGAGCTCTCTTGGCTCTACAACTCAACATCACTAACTCCAAAATGAGATCTCTAAAATCTCTTTTACCTGAGAGGCTCTTAGCGCTTCCCTCCAGGTTCACCTACTCTAATAAATTACATTCAATGGTTGTCTAGTCCAGCGCCTGGATCTAGATCTCAGCCGATCTAGCGTTAAAGCCGATCCTATCTAACGCATGCACAAAGGCACGGCTTTCATGGCTCACCAACCTAAGACATTCAATTACATTCATTTCAAATTCAAATGAGGCTGCGCCTCTCTTCTCGCTTTAAATGCACGCGCGCTGACGTGGTTGGTTGGTTGGTTGGCTGCGTGAAGAGATGCTCCTGCATCATACTCCTCAGCTGCAAAAATTATGAGCTCCTTCTGATGAGCTTCCCCTGTAAGGGGTTGGAAATCCACCTGGATCCCAAATCAGTCTTTGGAGCTTCCCATCTGCCCCATTCAGTTGTTTCTGTTGCTGCTGCTACTGCTGCTTCTTTCCTTCTGCTCAGCTGCTCCTCGTTGGAAGTCTGCGCTGACCCCAACATCAGTTCCATGATCTCCATGATCACTTCATCCAGCTGCTCCCATGGCTGGTCCTGTTCTTGCAGTCTCCTCAGCTGCAAAAATTTTGGCCATTGGGAAGATCGCTATGATCCCCCGTACCTCCTTCCTCATCCATTTCCAACTTCTCCTGTTGGATGTGCACGCCCTGCACTTCTACCCTTTCCTCCAGGGCTTCAATCTGTTCCCACAGATAAGAAAAGCATATGTTGTCTGCTTCTTCTTCCTCTACTATTTCTGCAACCTCCTCTGTTGCATTGTTTTCAGCTTCATGGATTAAAATATCGAGCCATTCCTCGAAATCCTCATTTTCCTCTTTCACTCCTGCTATAAACTCCCATGTTGCAGTCTCTTCAGCTTCAATGCTGAATGCTTCGAGCCATTCCTCAGAATGCTCATCATCCTCTTCTTCCGCTTCTGCTTCTTCTTCTACTGTCAACTCCAATGCTACAGCGCTCTCAACTTGTTTGCTGAAATCATCGAGTCGTTCCTCGGAATGCTCCTTCTTCCTTTCATTCGCTTGGGCAGTCTCACATGTCTTCTCTAATTTTTCTTCTTCGAAAGTCATCATCAGTTGTGACTATTATGTTGTTGTTGCACCATCTGCGACACAAATCGTTTCCTTCTCCTGGGCAAATGGTAGGAACACTTGTATTCCCCCAATCATCAGAATACCATCCTGATTCTCCTCCTCTTCTGTCAGTTGCATCTGCTGATCTAAATTCTTCTCTGAATTTATGAGACTATCAGACAGTCTCCTCTGCTTTGTCATCTCCTCTGGCTGATTCCAACTCACTTCTGATTTTCTGAGACCCACAAATAGTCTCATCTACTCATCCCTGCCCACCTAGCAATATGGGATGCTTTCGCTGCTTCCCTGGCAGATTATGAGATCAACTGATCCCATCTTCATCAGCACTCCTTGCTGAATCGAACTCTCCATTGAGCCCGTGAGACTTTCAGATAGCCTCAAGTGCTCATCTCTGCCCACCTGGCAATATGAAATGCTTCCACTGCCCTCCTGGCAGTCTTCGAGATCCTCACCTGATCTCCTTTCATTGCCTGACTGGCAATGCGAAATTCCTTCGCTGTCCGCCTGACAGTCTGTGAGATCCTCAGCTGATCTCAACTCGTTGCTCTCTAGGAAAGATGGAATTCCTACTTCTCTGCCCATCTGGCAGTCCTTGATATCATCAGACGATCCCAATTCTGTTCCCTTGCCCATCTGGAAATTTGGAAACCTTCCACTTCTCTCCTGGCAGTCTATGAGATCCCTCAACGATCTCTGATCATTGCCCAACTGGCAAATTGAAATTCCTTGGCTGTCCTCATGACAGTCTGTGAGATGCTCAGCTGATCTCAATCTGTTGCCCTCTTGGAAATCTGGAATTTCTTCCCTGCCCTCCTGGCAGTCCTTGAGATCCTCAGACGATCCCAATTCATCCTCTTCATCATCATCGAGACCCTTTCCAGTCTCTGGCCAACAGTGATCAATCATCTTTTCCTCTGTGGCCTTGAGGTTTTCAGCATACCTCAACCATTTATTTAACAGCCTGCGCTGTCCTTTGACCATCAGCTCCCTGACTGGCCATTTCACCCCTGGTGTCTTCATAGGCCATTCATGCACCCATCTCGGCTTCTTATTCTGCCACATCTTCATTTCGAGCTCCTCCATCTCTCGCTTTATGTCAGCAAGCTCCTTATCCATTTTTGTTGCGCTCATCATCTTTGAGCTCTTCCTTTCAGCATGTTTATGGCCTTCAGTAGCCATATTGTTGTTTCTATCTATCTCCCTAACATATCTGCTACTGTCACTCCTGCAATCCTGAGTGCTCAGTTTCATCATCCTATAGTCTCCCTCTGACTGTCTATGGACTGCTGCCTACCTGCAAACAAGTCCTCACAGAGTCCTCAGTAACTCTGTCTTCTTCCAGCTCTCCTCTGTCTGCAATATACAAACAGATTTCCCGCTCTGATACCACCTGATGCAAAGAGGTCTCACCTATCACCCCACAGGGTCTCTTCACTTGACCTCCTTCTCACAGGATCGTTCGATTTCTCCCTATGAGCCGAATTGGATCTTTGGATTCCCTCGGGAACCACTCCTGCAAACACGACCCAATCCACAGGTCCTTCGTTCACCTGCACGGCCTTTGCACCTGACCGTGACCAATTTCCCCACAGGAAATTGATGTCGGGCGTCGGGGTTTTGGACTTTCTACTGTCGCAAACTTCTTCCCTCGTGAATCCCCGATACCCGAATTTCCGATGAGCTCTCAGCTCCTACGCGCTAGCCCTCCTGGCTAAGCTCCCACCATATGACCACTACTCCCGTATCTGTGACCTTACCTCCCTCGCGACCTTGCGACTCGTTATATCAAACCTTAGGTTTTCCAACCTCTGATATCCGAGGTGCCGAAGCTCCGAGGCGCACGTGTGACTTAACTCGTCCACACCCGTCACTTCTCTCGGGACTTTCGCGTTATCGCTACCTCGCTCGCTTGCGATTTCTCTACTCGTGATTTTGCTACTCGTGAGTTTGAATAACTTCCCCGTCAACTCCCGAGGTCCGAGGTGCCGAAACTCGCGACCTCGCACCTCGCGACTCTTGACACCAAATTCTCAACCCTTTCACCTACGAGCTCCCAAGATACCAGGTGCCACTTGTCTGCTTGCCGACTCATGTGGCCCCACACCGTTCTCGGGTGCCGATATCTCGAGATGACGTCAGCTAGGCCCTCAACACGGAGTTCTCGCCTCCTTGCCACTCGTGAGTTATATGCCTTCCTCTTCCGACCTCTGGTGCCCGAGTTCCCATGATGGTTGATCTCGTGACACACATCCGTTCCCAAATGAACGGCCCAGATTCTATCGGCCGATCCAACGGCTACTACGCTCCTCCCTGAGCTTCCTGCGTGACTGCTCCTGGGCTTATCCTCTACGCAGCTTCTCCCGATCCCACGACTGTCTGGATTTCTTCATGAGATCCGTCGATTGTCGGTCTCCTCCTCCTGTAGTTTCTCCTAGAGCTCCCCTGGACGTGAATCCTCAACGGTCCAGATCTGTTCTCTCCTGCCGATCTGACAGCTCACGCTTCTCTCTCCTGGCTTGCATGATTTCTTCCCAGACTTGGGAGAATTTAGATTTTCCAAGGCCTTTGCCTTGTCTTCCTTTCTCTGCGAACTCCTCGATTGTGAGCTTCGCCTGCGCGTATGAAAACGCTGCCAAAAAAGGATTCTCCCGACTCCTACACTCCTTGCAGAGTCTTCAGATGCACTCGTTGGTGCTATCAATCCTAAGCTTCCACAAACACTCAGACCCCTTGAGGTATTTTCTCTTCCTCCTCTTCTCCTGCAGATGGAGAATACTTAGATGCCCTTCTGGCTATCCTGCTCAAGCAACCTCTTGCTGAGTCTCTTTGGGTATTCAGCAACCCAGTGAGAATCCCTCAGTGGATTCTTCCTCTGACTTTCAGAACTCAAAGAGTTCTCTTCTCCTGTGCCGCCTGCACACCTTCGCGACGCCCTCCTGGCAGAGTATCTTCTCCTGCGCACCTATGCACTTGCTCAATGCCCACTTGGAAGAGCTTCCCAGAATCCTCAGTGATTCTGGTCTTCTGAACTCACAACAGAGTTCTTCTTCCAACTGCACCACTGTGCATATGCTCAATGCCCACCTGGCAGAGCTCCTACAGAATCCTCAGTGATTCTGTTTGCAACTGTGTCTCAGCTACACAGCCTTGCCTCCTGAGGTGTTCAGCAACCTCACAGGTCTTCTTCCTAAGTTGTTGATTTCAGTCCTGTGCCTCAGCACGTCTCTGTCTGATTCCTTAGAGTTCAGAAGTGCATCCTCCTATGCACGGCTATCAGAACCTCAACGTTCTGTCACACCCTCCCGGTGTGAAGCCTCAAAGACCTCAACCTGAAATCAAACAAACTCCTGCAGAATGCATTCACATAACATACATTCACAGCATATAATAGAACACCATACAGACATCCATTAACACACAGAAAGTGCAGGAAAAATTGCTCTGTTATATTAACAATGGCAACAATGCATGTATCTTTACAATGGTGTTTCTGAGCTCTCTCAGATCTACAACTCAACATCACTAACTCCAAAATGATATCTCTAAAATCTCTTTTACCTGAGGGGCTCTTAGCGCTTCCCTCTAGGTTCACCTACTCTAATAAATTACATTCAATGGTTGTCTAGTCCAGTGCCTGGATCTAGATCTCAGTCGATCTAGCATTAAAGCCGATCCTATCTAACGCCTGCACAAAGGTACGACTTTCATGGCTCACCATCCTAAGACATTCAATTACATTCATTTCAAATTCAAATGAGGTTGCACCTCTCTTCTCGCTTTAAATGCACGCGCACTGACGTGGTTGGTTGGTTGGCTGGCTGGCTGCATGGAGAGATGCTCCTGCATCAATCACCCATATAGTATTGATGTTCTTTATGTGTTTTTCATAATTCTAGATTTTTTTTGTGTTTTCATCCCTCTCTACCAGCTAAATGGCCCTAATTTTCAATCTCCACTCTACATCTTGATCCAACAATTCCTTTTAAGTCATTTTACCAATTTTAATTTTGCTTTTTCTTCTTCTATAAATATACCTCCTTTATTCCCCTCAAATAGTGAGTCTTGATTTGTTTCGTTGTCTCTCTCGACTCTTTTTTATCATTTTGGGATTTTTTCTTTGCCCAATATGACACCATTCTTTTACTTTTTACAAGTTTTATAGAAACTGATACATAGTTGACTCACCTAAATTTAAATCAAATTTCTTCCATTTCTAAATAATCTTGTTTAACAATCATTCTACTTCAAGACGAGGATGATTAAATTTAAAGGCTCGAGTGGTTTATGTTCTTTCTTTTCCATTTGAAGCAATATATGTTAATGATCATATGCACCTCCTTATCCTACCCATGAATTCAATATATATGTTTAATGCATCATCTTTTCTTCTACCATAAATCTATTCAAGCATTTAGAAACCTTATCCTTGTCACTTATGTAGTTCCTCCAAGTTGGGACCTGTTATCCCCACTTTTTGGATAACTAAGGAGATTATGTCTCGAGGCCCTCAGGTTGCAGATATGGAGTGTCGAGAGACCACATGACTAGCAATATCCTTTTGCGCAGATGGAGACCCTTCTCACCACCACATAGGTCGTAGATTTTTCAGACGACATCCACCACACCAGCTGGCTTCCGAGACGCAATGGGCCTTGCTTCAGGAGGAACAAGTCAGGTATTATGGTGAGTTTCATTTCAATATTTGAGGCATTTGAGTATGTTGTATCTTAAACTGCTTTAGATTTCATGATATATATGTTGTATCTTAGACTGCTTTAGATTTCATGATACATGCTTGGACATTATGCGTTTTTCCCTGTTTCACCTTGGTGGTTGACATTATGCCCTAGTAAGTGGTCTTACTTCGGGCATAATGTCAACCATGGTGCATAATGTGATCTTAATCAATGCACATAATAGGTTTCTTGATGTGGTGAAGTCTACTTTTGAGAAGCTTGATAGTAGTTTTGGGGTTTTTGAGAAGGAATATCTGCAGAAGATTATGTAAAGGAATCTTTGCAGAAGATTATGGGGCTAGCCGCTAAAGTACTTGGTTCCTTTATTTTATTCAGTTTTATTTCTTAGGGGTTTATATTGATCTCTAATCTAATCAAACAACTTTTGTTTTTTCTTCCATTGCTATTGGTCATACATATTACATATTTGGAATAATATCTCAAACTCAAGATTTTGAGTTTCTTTTTGGATGTATTTGCAGTTTCTATTACAGATCCATTATCAAATCAATTTTGTTGTTCATTCTCGACATTGATGCCATCCCTTGGCTAGACTGGGTGTTTTTATTGACATTATTAAGCACATAGCTTCTGTTCCCAACACTTGTTGGTAAGTGTGTGCCATATTTTATTTATTTTCAGAAGCTTTTAAAAAGTTTAAGATGCATTTATGTTGCTGCAAAATGTTTTAACTCATTTTTTTAAGAAACTGCAATATTGATAATAGCAACAAAATGATTGAATTAATTCTATAAATTGTCAAATTTATGAAAGCCTGTACTTCATATTTGTGTTGTCATGGATAATGATGTTTTCATTTATAAGGATGATACATTCATATGTAAAGGAAAAATCTTAAACATTGTTACCATGACTTCCTTTTTGCATATTGTGGTTACATTTTACAACAGAATTTGAGACTCTTTCTTTCAAAGAAGTTGAATAGTTATTTTATATGGAATAAGTGAGATTCCCTCCCATATTATGTTGCTTTTAGTATAATGGTTTTAGGTTAAATGACCTCCTTTGAATGACTTTGAAGCTATATATTCCACCTTATTCTTCTTTCATTAGGTTTCCACAAATTGCAAGATCAATGTTGTCATCTGATGTCATCTCTGCTTGACATATTTAAATTACTGCCCTTGGAAGAGACCTCTCATGTAGTAGGCAGTCAACTTCAGGTAAGAAAATGTTTTTATTTTTTTATTTTTGTGCAGTTTTTGCTTAAAACCACATTGTTGATCTTGGACAAGGTTGAGGTATTGATGGATCAGTGGCAGACCCCATAGATTTTCTTTCATGCTTAACTCATTAATCTATTTATGGCTGCAGTCAATAATATCAAAACTGGTTGCATGTTACTTTAGATCTGATCATGTAAAAGCTGGTGAAAGGACTGCAGAGCCATCTTCTCAAGTATTATCATTGCTGCATCGATTAACTGTGGATGTTGATCGTTCATTGTATAATTCCGTCAAGGTATGTGCATATCTGTGTTTGGTTCTCATTTTCTAGGGACTTGTTATTCTTATACAGTAACTCTTCTTTGCTATCTATAAGATTTGTTTTGTTCTTCTTTACTTTTTGTGTCTTGATTCAGGGATTTGATCATTTTCCTAATTTGGATTTCTTTGAAAATATACGAAAATTCCATCAAGATCTTTGTCTGGGTCAGACTCCGACATATGAGTTTATCAAGGTTTTATCCTTGATTCTTTACAAATGTTCTATTTCAATGGATAATTTGTTTTCTTTATGAGGTGTTTGTATCTTATGTCATTGATCTTACATAATTCTCTTCAATGCTTCACAAACCTAGACTAGTATCTTCAATGCTTCACAAAGCTGCAATCAAATTTCTCTTGTGGCACAATGATAGAATTTATTATCAAAAGTAAACAACTATGCTTTTGTGGTAAAAAATCAACATTAAAAGTTCTCTTGTTACACCATGACACAACTTTATTTCCAAAAGTAAAGCAATAACATCTAGCAAACTTCCTTTTTGGTCAACATTACCTTCACAATCAAACATTGTAAAATTGTAGAAGTTGTTGAAGCTCTTCACTACAAGTGTACACACTAAATATAATGCCAAAATTAAGTGTTCTATTTAGATATTACAAAATTAGTTTAGTTGTTTTCCATACATGCATGGGTTATTTATTAGCTACAACTTTGATTAATAAAACAATTGTTTGTAATTAATAAGTTAATAATGTAATGTGATCTTAATCAATGGATTTTAGCTTGTTGATATGTAGAAAATAGAGATTAGGATTGGCATGAGAAACCACATTAAGAAAAGCCAAGATAATCAATATAGGCATGTGCCCATATTACCTAAATATTCAATATATTATAAATGAATGAAACAAGTGCACAAGATAATAGAATGCAATTGAGAGATATTCATCTAGTGAATATCCCACTGGAAACTATCGGCAAGTGAAAGCACAATCAAAATGGTGTTCATCTTGGCAATAGAAGCAAAATTATCTCGAGTGACCAATCAAGATTTATGCTTATCAATACTACCATTCACATAGAATTTCATTTTATAGACCCATTTATATCCAACAATATTCTTCCCTAATGGAAGAGATACCAACTCCCATATCTCATTTTTCA
>SNQJ01S0012812.1:64721-76355 GCA_010110895.2 Picea sitchensis
TATATCCAACAATATTCTTCCCTAATGGAAGAGATACCAACTCCCATATCTCATTTTTCATCAAGGACATATATTATTATGTTATAACATTCTCCCATGCTTTCCATGAGCTTATTCATAGTTATAAGGATCATAAATCGTCATGGGTATCAACACAGTGAAAAGTTTTATTTTTGCTTATGACCATGAGTCTTTTAGAGTGTTCAAGACATCATCGACATTAGATCTTGTTTCCTCAATGATTTTTGTAGCCCACTTAGGACAACAAGTTTCTCCAACAAAAAGTAAGCCTTGCAGGTTGACATTTAGTCTGTTGACTATATGAAGCCTTGCAGTTTGACATTTTTCCAGCTCTAACATTTTTATTCATTCAGGGATTGGAAATATATTATCGGGGAGGCTTCATGCAGGATATGCCAGGAGAGTTTCAACACCTTAATAAATGTTCAGTGAAGTTTTTGTGTTTTCCTAAGGTTATTTTTATGTAGTATTATTTTTCACAAGTGACTTTTCTACTTTTGATCCCTTACTAAACATAATATGTTCTCTTGGATTAATTGGAATTGACAGTATTGAGTGAGCCCATTGATCTGTAAGCATTTTGAACCATATATTTTAGCGTTTGGGTTTTGGCACATGCCTTTTTTAGTAGTGTAGTTAGATCAACTGAATAGTTGATATTTATGGAGGTTTGAAATATTGAACAAAGGTCGTCCTTATTGAATTGGAGGAGAGGGATTTAATATGCAATGGAGTAATAAATAGCTCTATGGATGACTTAGCCATTTGTATTTCTGAAAATGTTTGCAGGTATTCCGAATGGATTGATGAATTTGAGTGTGTAAATAATTATGGCTAAATGGATGCATCTGCAGACTTAGATAACATATCGTGTATGTCTTGAATATAGTAATTCGATATATGGATGTTTCTTTTCCTGAGATTCTATCTGAAATCTGTGAGAGCATCTGCAGTTTGGATGTGCACCTTCCCCATAATGTGCAATATAGGAAGCCATTTGAACAAATTCACAATATTCTACTTTGGCTTGTCATGTTCTTGGATCATGTTTGAAAAATGACTGATGTTCGGTCACTTAATATATCTACTACGTGGATTAACTGTGTATATGAAAGTTAACATTGGTTGTTATTTGAAACTAGAGGGATTAGTTGTGTATATAACAATAACATTGGTTGTTATTTGAAACTAAACTTGGAATATATATGTGTTGTATATCTGTAGGCCAAATCTGCTATAGTTGTTGAAGTATTTAAATTTGTCTTTTTTCACCCCTTGTTTTGACCGAGTATTGGGATATTGAATTTTACATGGTTTGGAATTTTCAAATGTCTTGGCATGAGAGATTATGAGCTTTATATCTGGAGTCCAAATCTGTTATGGTTGTTTCAAATTGCTACAATTTGCATTCTATGAATTTACTCTTCTACTCAATGTATATATATATATAGAACACTTGCATGTTATGTGTGAAGTTTTTGTGCTAGACAAAGGATACAAAGCAATACCTGCAATGACTTCAACTTGTATTATTGATGATATAATTTTCTACTAAATGTCAAACAAATTGTCAGAGGTTTCAGTGAAGGCTCTGGAACTTCTGTTGCTCAGCTATCTCATTGGTATATATGATCTTGTATTGGATGGCACTTGTTTCGACATACCCAAGAAAGTACAATATTATCTTGATCCTATATAAAAACAAGGACTTACTCTAGTATATTTTTGCAGTCTTATTACACATGATTGCACTTGAGCTTTTGGACTTTAGCTCAACAATTGCGAGTTATTGTGATAAAACAGCTGAGACATATCCTAGTGATCCTAAAACTCATTAGACAATACCCCCTTTACCATTGGAAGTTAGTCCTCCTCCTCAAACAACCTTGCCTAAGATCGATGATACAGATTTAAATATTTGTATGGCTAGTATCTTAGCAAAGGTTAATGTACTTGTCCCTCTCAGTATTGATATTGTATTTTTTTTTTAAATACCTACAACACAGTCACTATTGCGACATCTTGGAGTGTCGCTCCCATAGCAACCACGTCGGAGATGATACCTCTTGCCATGTTCTAGACATCTCTCTTTCCACCTTCAAGATGTCGATCTTGCCACGTTCAAGACGTTTCTTTTTCCACTTTCAAGACATCTCTCTTGCCACATTGCAGATGTCGCTCTTGCCACGTTCAAGACGTCTCTCTTGCCACATTCAAGACATCTCTCTTTCCACTTTCAAGACGTCTCTCTTTCCACGTTCCAAAAATATCTCTTTCCACGTTCAAGACGTCGGTCTTTCCACGTTCAAGACGTCGGTCTTGCCACCTCCAAGATGTCGCAATAACGATGGAATCTATGTCGTTGGAAAAGAGAGGTCATGTGAAACTACGTTTGAGGGGGTCCGTTGTTTTTCGTTCTCCCGACAATATAAAGTGGCAATTGCATCGAACACGCCATCAGAATTTGACCCAACTGTACTAGTGTCCACATCGCCCCTACAATAAGTACATACTCTTTTGTCCAAAATGGTGTCTTCCTACAAATCATTCATATACTCATGAGAAAAATCTCATGTTTTCCACATTTACAACTGAATTAATTTGCATATATGGAGGCAATTCTAACCGGAAAGCATTAATACCAATCTTGTCTAAAATTTTGAAAGGACTATAACGAATTGGTTTTATATTTTTACCTTCTCCTTGAATTCTTTCCTTGTTGATGTATAACCAGAATTGATCTCCTTCTTTGAACTGATGATCAACTTGATGCATTTCATGTCTCACCTTGTACTTGGCTTGACTTTTCTCCAACTGTTCATGTACTACCTGATGAATCAACTGGATCCATTCAATGAACTTTGTATCCCTGTCCACATCACTGTGTCTGTCTGCTGCAATGTCTTTCCTAAAGACAAAATCCAAAGGGGATTTTGGCAAGTATCCCAAACATGTTTCAAATGGAGATATCCGAGTAGAAGAATGATTGGCTCGATCATATGCATGCTGCACATAACAAAAATGTTCATCCCAAAGCTTAGGATGTTTATTGCAATATGCCCGAAGTAGATGCACTATTGTTATATTCACCACTTCTGTATGCTCGTCCATTTATGGATGAAATGTTGTGCTCTTCTTTAGTCTAGTGTCCATAAGTTCCTACAATCTTGACCAAAATTTCCCCATGAACCTGGAGTCTCGATCAGATATAATAAAAGTAGGTAACCCAAAATGAACACATACGTTTTCAAAGAACATGTGTGTTGCTTGTTCAACTGTGAATTGATTTTTACAAGGAATTAGAACACACATCTTGTTGAACCTATCCACAAATACATACAAGTAATCATGACCTTCTCTAGACATATGAAATCCCCCCATAAAATCCATAGATATACTTTCCCATGGTCTAGAAGGAATAGGAAATGGAGTGTACAATCCTATCTTTTTGTTACTTGGTTTTCTTATTGCACACATAGTACATCCTTTTACATACTTAGACACATTTTCATGCATTCGAAGCCAATAAAAAAACCTTTGTAACTGAGAAAATGTCTTGTCTACACCAAAATGTCCTGTTATAAGAGAAGTATGTGCCTCCTTGATTACATGGACTCTTTCACTTTCTGGAATACATAATTTTCCCAAATGATACACAAGTTTATCTTTAATATGATAATTCAATTCTTCTGCTCTTTTACCATGACTTAAAGTTGCATAGAATTCCTTAAAATCGTTGTCCTCAACATATTGTTCAATGTAACTTTCATGAGTAATTGAATTGTGCTTAAGGATTGTAGCAATTATACTAGGATGCCTTGATAACATATCAACAACTTTATTATGAATGCCCTTTTTATATCTGATGACCAAATGAAATTGCTGTAAAAACCCCATCCATCTAAAATGCCTTGATTGTTGTAGCTTAGTTTGTGATTGTAGATACTGTAATGGTTGATGATCAGTATGTATTATTGTTTCTTTTCCCATTAAGTAATGTTTCCACTTTTTAACACTTTGTACTAAAGCATACAATTCTTTATCATAGGTTGGATAGTTAATTACTGTTGTAGTGAAGGTCTCATAATGATAGCATACGGGTTTTCTGTGCTACATCAACATTGCCCCCATGGCATAGTCACTTGCATCGGTTTCAATTTCAAAATATTGTTGGAGATCTGAAAATTCTAGAACAAGGGTTGTACTAATCTTCACTTTCAAAGTATCGAAATCCTTTTGCTGGCTTCCTCCCCAATGGAATCCCTTTTTCACACTTGTCAAAACATGTAAAGGAGTTTCAATTAAAGAAAAGTTTGCAATAAACTTCCTTCAATACTGTGTTGGCTCCATGAAGCTTCTTACTTCAATTACATTTGTATGCTTTGACCAATTTAAAATTACCTCAACTTTAGAGGGGTCAATCTTGAGTTCTCCACCCTCTACAATGTAACCCAAATATACAAGAGATGTTTTGCCAAATTCACATTTTGACAACTATACAAAAAGTTTCTCTCTCTACAACACTGAAAGCATCTGCCTAACATGTTGGACATGATCTTCCCTGGTCCTACTGAAAATAAGAATATCATCTAAGTAGACTATTACAAAATCATCAATGAATGACTTGAATACATCGTTCATAGCTCGCATAAAAGTAGCAGGTGCATTAGTAAGCCCAAATGGCATCACTAACCATTCAAATAATCCCTATTTTGTTTTAAAAGAAGTTTTCCATATAGCCTATTCAACAAATCTGATTTGATGGTAACCACTTCTTAAGTCTAACTTAGTAAAATAAACTGCATGTTTCAATTGATCTAATAAATCATCAATGCTAGGTAGAGGGTAACGATTTTTTACCGTGATCTTGTTCAAGGCTCGAAAGTCCACGCACATGCACCATGTGCCATATTTATTTGGCACCAGGATGATAGGTGATCCACATGGAGAAGCACTTGGTTTGATGACCCCTTGTTCAATCAACTCTTGTACTTGTTTCTTTATATCTTCATTTTCCAAAATTGATAACCTGTACATTCCAATGTTAGGAAGAGGAACATCCTGCTGCAACTGTATTGCATGTTCAACTTGTCATTTTGGAGGTAATCCTTTCGGGACTTGAAATATATCATCATAGTCAGGAACAATTCTAAATAAGTCATCTTTCAACTTTTTATCACAATCTTTGAAAGTATCAATTCTGATAGTGTCCTTAGATTTTACGACCATTAGTAAATATCTTTTACTGACATTTACAATTCTCTTCATTTGCCCCGAGTTGATTAGTGATAGATTCAATTTATTATGATGAGCCATTACAACATATTATTTTCCATCTTTAGCTAATTGATACTTATTGTCTTCACTATAGAATATTTCCTTTCTATCATACATATATGGACTCCCAAGTACAATACCACATATATCTAGTGGAACCACATCTAACTCAATCTCATCTATAAATTGTGAATTGATAGAAAACTTTACGACACATTGTCTATTCACTTGCAACTGATTATCATTATGAATCCATCCTAAAGGAAATGGTTTCTTATGAGGTTTAGTGATTAATCCCAACATTTTAACAATTGTCTCTGATATCAAATTTACTTGTGAGCCACTGTCAAATAAAGTATCAATCTTTGTATGTTTGGAAATTACTCTTATGTGAAAAACTTATGTTCGCTTGATCTCATCAACTTCATTATCAAATTTTAAAGATTGAACTGAAGAACTTGTACTAGCTTAAGAATTTTTACCTTTGATTCCCGTGACTATGACCTTGGTCTCATCTCCCGAATTGGACCTCAAATCTGTTTGAATTGTTACAATAGTTTTTTGCTTCCCTGTATTTTCGAACTTTGTTGGTTTCAATTATGGGTGAAGGATCCAACAACGATCCTCACTATGCCCTTATTTCTTATAATGAGTACATGTATGTTTTTCCATCTTCACTGTATTAGTTTTCTTCCCTTTTAACTTCTCTTTACTCTTGCCTTTGAATTTTCCTTCAGTAGGTTTAAATGGTTTTACAAAATCAACATTTACATTCTTGCCTCTAGATTCAAGACGAGTCGCTTGCACACATACCTCATCTAAACTAGTAGGATTAAACATAAGAATGATATGTCGTAAATAGCTATGCAAACCATATATATACTTAAGAAATGTCTCTTGATTATCCAATGGTATTCCCAACAATAAATCTCTTTTTCGAAATTCCTGTGTATAACTTTGAACAATTTGTCCTTTTAACTGTCTAAAGTTCTACCATGACATAATAGCTTGTTGCATATAAGCTAGAGGATAAAATTGCTTTTGTAATGAAGATGTAATATCAATCCATGAAGAGAGAGTCTTATCGAACTTTTTAAGATCATGTTTTGTCCTTCTTTCCCACCACACAAGGGCGGTTCCTCCCATCTTGAGACAAGCAAGTTGGATCATAGTCTCCTCATCTATGATTTTTTGTATCCTGCAATACACTTCAATTTGTCTTATCCAATTATCTAACTTTTTTGCATTTAGTTCCCCATCATACAAAGGGCACTCAAACTTAACATCAATATTTAACAAAGGCATGTCAAACTTATTCTTATGTGTTTGATTTTGTATAGTATATGTAGTAGAATGCGAACTAGAATTTGAAGTAGAACTTGAAGAAGAAGGGGAAGATGGTGGTGAAGGTGGTGAAGGAGGAGGCTTTGAATATTCTCCTTTCCCTTCACTTTTTACCTTTGTAAAAATTTCTCCTAGAATAGGTTTCTTTCTCTCCAAGAAATCATCATATAACACTTTGACCATTTTTGACATGGAGAAAAATGTTTCTTCGAACTTTTTAGTTCGTGGAGAAGTCTCTCCTTCTGACGTCACTCTTTTCTTCCTCAACACTCGTTCTATCTCATAAATTAATTAAACCAAATATCCTTATCCTCTCCGAGATTTGGATCTTGTGAGCATCCACTCCTGCACTTGTTAAAACTTCCAAAACAATCAAATCTCTAATACCAAAATACTTGATCCAAAAATGAAAGGAATTAATAACAAATTGACATTAAATTGATGCTCATGAATGATTAAAGAGTTCATCCATCCTTAACCATGCTGAAAATGAGAGAATATAACAACAATAAGAAAGATAAATAGACACAAAGAACTTGTTAACGGAGTTCACCAATGTGTGGCTACGTCTCTGGGCCCGCTTCCAAGTGGAGGACCTCTTTATTGATATTTAAATGCTCAAGTTTTCTTTACAATGAATCTTTGTTGTTATAAACAGGTTTCTGATATGATGTACGAGGCCTCCTTCTATAGATGCACACACTCCTCAACAATCTCCTCTCAAAACATGACTCAATGCCCCTCAAAAGATGAGAAATGGGTAATTAGCTCAATCTCCTCTTTACATTCCTTGCATAAAAAGTATCCCCTCAAGCTCAATAAGCCTGGTTTATATAGTTTTTAGGCTTAGTTAGGGAAGCCCAACTTCCCACAAATATCTGGCCTCTTTCTGGGATCAAATCACCCTCCAAATGGCCAAGAAATCTCCAAAAATGCCCAATCTGGGCAAAAAATATAGCAAATTAGGCACTCTGTTACAAAAATTAAAATAATCCCCTCAGGCTTGGGTGCACGCCCCCTTTACAAGGTTGTATGGAATCATATGGCCAAACACCGTCCCCCTAGGGGCTGCGCTCTGGCCCCTCCTCCGTAAGCTCCTAGATTCCTGGCGCGTGCATAGGACCTAGGCCCGATCGGACGAGATAATCCCCCCACCGATCAACCCTCTTGGTGGTTAACCCCGGGTCTCGTGGTGGCAGGTACCTATTCCTCTACACTTAACCCTATGGAAAAGTGTAATGGGCCTAGCACTGAGTGATGGTTGTAT
This sequence comes from Picea sitchensis, assembly GCA_010110895.2. NCBI lineage: Eukaryota > Viridiplantae > Streptophyta > Pinopsida > Pinales > Pinaceae > Picea > Picea sitchensis. Next base: position 72,631 of record SNQJ01S0012812.1, read on the forward strand.
GGCTGCAACATAACCGCGGGTTGGGGCTAGACCCTAGCCCCTTTTCGCCTCCTCATATAACCAATGCACACTTTAAATATTTAATTGTGCCATTGTTTAACAAGTCACACACAGACGGGTTGGTGCCTGACCTACCCAAAGCACTTCCCCACACCATAGGTATCGAGGTCGACTTCAATGGATTCCAACATACCTTTTACAACTACGAACAATTGGCAGGGTGCCGCCCATGATTGGGCCATGTGGCACCATTTAAATCGCCCATCAAGATAACACTTGTCAAGCATAGATTGGACCACATCTGCCATAACTTCCCAGCCAACAACCATCCCTCTGCCATGTCATGGTACAATCAATTTCCACATGTCACCTTCAGATGATGCCACATCATCGTTGACTTTTTTGCCTGTTGACCATTGACTTTTTTCCTATTTGGGAAATTGATCAGAGTGTGATAAATTTTGCATATAGTGTTTATTTGAGGAAGTAAATATATGGCCGGAATCAACGCGAAGAGCTAGACACAATGGAATCAGTTTCGTCTAATTCCGAGAACTTTCATTTTCAATCATTTTCTGGACCTGGGGAGCCTCCTGGATCATCAACCATGGTGCACTTAAAAGACTGAACCACATGAAATTCACCTCCCAATGGAGATGGATCTACAGGCCTGGAAAGCATGTGCAAATCAAAAAAAAATCTCCATCAGAGAAGGTTCAGACATTCTCAGAAGGGGGCTCTCCACAACTGGCAACTTTTCGGTCAAAGAAGCCTACTACTTACAAGGGAACTATCAGGAACAGGACAAGGAGAGCATCTGGGGTAATATCTGGAACTCAAAAATATGGCCTAAGGTGTCCATATTCCTATGGATCACAGTCCAAAACTGCATCCTCACTTGGGACAATCTCAGAAAATGAGGTTTCATAGGCCCCTCCATCTACTCCCTCTATTAGAAACATGAGGAAACGATGAATCGTCTTTTCAACCAATGCCACTATAGTGAGACAATTTGGGATTTGGGGACTCAAATAATGCATCGCTCAAAGAGAAACAAGACCAGCATCATCAACACTGTGGAAAATTGGGACTCAATCTCCTATCAAAACCCAATCCTGGATCACATCTGGCAGCTCCTACCGGGCTTCATATTGTGGAAAATATGGAAGGAAAGAAACAAAAGGATCTTTCGATTGAATTCTCCCCCCCCCCAACTCAACATGTGAGAGAATCATGAACCTGATTTTGGAAACAATTAAGAGTGGGCAATGGTACGAAGAGGACCTAAAGTGTAGCATGGGCAAAAGGCATATCCTTCAAACCTGGCAACTCAATCTTATTGACACAATACAAAGCTTTGTGGCCAACCGATCAAATAGAATCCCAATCACCTGGTCCCCCCGACCAATAGGTTTAATCAAACTAAACTTTGATGGCACGTCAAAAGGGAATCCATACTCAACAAGATTTGGGGCGGTCCTTAGAAACTCAGATGGAGAAATTCTATGTAGTAGGATTTCTCGGTTTCAATACAAACAACACTGCTGAGATCTGGATCCTCCTAAGTGGAATTAAGACAACAATAGACCACCAACTAAACAAGATCATAGTGGAGGGGGATTCCTAGAGCATCATTCAGTTGATAACCAAAATTCTTCATGGGGATCACCCTGTGGAAGTCTCCCCCAGTTGGACACTTTCAGGACTTCTGGAAGAGTTTGGATCCCTATTACAACCCAACATCACCATCATCCCCTCACACGTGAAAAGGGAGGCAAACAAAGTAGCTGATTGTCTAGAAAATGAAGGGGTGGCTTCCACAATGGAGTTGATTCATTAGAATGCAAAAACCTCTCCTCGCTCTGAGCTCTCAAACCGGTACTTGGACTTGGCCAGGAGAGATTATCTAACCCTGGATGGGGTGACACGAAGCACAGGGTGGCCATGTAGCATAGCCCAGACCTCATCCATTAATATAGCAGGTTGACTCCCCTCCCCTTACCATTAAATGGGAGAATGCCATAATTGATCATCAAGCAGAGAAGGACTGCTCCCTCATGCAAGAAAAATGACGGTCATGAAATACAGTGGATGGGGGACGTCTGAGGCAACGGTCATGTCGAACCTCTATGTTATTATTCAACAAAGCCGAGAATGGATCCATTTCACCTTGTCATTCCACCAGCCTGGAAGCTCTATGCACTGGTGCATCTATCAGAGGGATTCCATCACTCTCACATTGCTCATTGGCACCCTCCCTTGCTCGTCCATGCCGAGGGAAAGAGGCAGGTCGCGTCGCGACCTTGCCTAGCACAGCTTCGTCGCTAGACAGAGGAGGAGGCATCAACTAGAGTAGTTCTTATCCATAGCCCACCCTCAACATAGGGAGAAGGAAAGGACACCGCTGATGGCATATTTGGAGGAGGTGATTCCATAGGAACCAATCCAGTTCCCTCCGGAATCCCTCCTCTTCATTGTTCCAGACAATTCTCATCCCTCCAACCAATTTCCAACAGGCACTAGTGCACCAGACACAATCCATCATGTGCAAGAGGCAAGGGAATAATACACTTGCATAATTGAGGAGGAATTTCCCAAGGAATTTCTCCACCTCGACCCCGAGGACACCATGCAATTCAAAATTTCAGGCGAATTCAAAATTTCAAGTGAGGCGCAGGGAGTGGAGGAGCACATGATAGAGGAGAGGCTCGGGATGGTGAAGAACAAGGAAGGGGCACATGAGGATTCAGGCAAGGCGACGACAGTTGGTGGTTTGGAGGTGGAGGGTGGCCCAGTCCTGGCACCACCACCAATTACGACAATCCCAGATCTCTGCCAGGAACCATCGCCCTTTTTCCACCTGGAGCAACTTGCTCTCGTGTTCGAGCTTAGAAGCCAGATGGCAGATCAAATTCACCGTGACACCCTCATGCATCATCATATCGATATGTTGTACGGGGCATACTCAAGTTCACCAGCATGCCAGAGATGTCCGACTTGCGCCATGCCATTTCTGCTCCAGCCTCGGAATGAACCTCTCAGCAATGACCCTAGCGACACTACCTCTGATGTAAACAAGTAACTATGTGGCTTGGATATCAGTTCGACTCCTTGTGCTGCTACAATGCAGGTTCAATTTCATGTTTAGGTCCTTGTTTTACAACTTGAATGTTAATTTCCAGTTTAGTCTTCACGACTGCTCTAAACAATGGTGCACAAACTCAAGTCCGCCACCTGCCCTGGTTTCTATTTGGCAGAGAAGATGGCTGACTACCAATTTTGACAATGACAACATAGTCTGCCATCTGTTCTGGTTTCCAGTAATTCGGTAGAACAATTCACAGACTGTTGCCATGTGTTTTTTTGTATTGAAAAAGTTTTAATAGGATTTTCCCTCTCTTTTTATTCACACACAAAAAATTTCAAATTTTCAAGCAATTAAATTAACATTTGATTGAAATTCACTAAGACAATTTGTGGCATATAATTTCATAATTTAGTAGAGAAACCATTTAAATTGAAAAAAATTATAACTCTGATTATTCAATTTCTCCTAATCAATAATTTAAACTAAAAAAATTGTAATAATCAATAATATTATAATACAAATATTTAATATAAAATACAATTATAAATTAACTATTCTCAAAATACCTTTAATATAGAATATAATTTTAACTTATCTACTCCCATAAAAATATATGTTATTAAGTTATACATACCGT